>JAIPMN010001028.1:989-44016 GCA_020650975.1 Apostichopus californicus | reverse complement strand
GTACAGTATCTCTTATTTTCTTACATCGATTGTTAAGTGTAATACCAAATGGTTGCCATACTGTTTGATATCCTATATACTTTTTGTGTGCCAGTTGGGTAATTAATCAGAAGTAGATATGGATTCTTCATTAATTACTTCAATTAGGTGAAATCATCCTGCAAAGATATCATCGAGCCACCCAGGCTGTGAAGACTGCAAAGGATGAACTAGCAGAAGACATGTCATCTCATCAGCAAGGTTTGTGATCAGTAGTATAGCTTTTAACACGCCAATAGATGGGGGGGTGGGAATGGTTGGCATGGGTCCTGCAGAGTAGAGGGGAACAGTTCATTAACATATTCACAGTAACTGCTTCCAATGTGCTATTCGCTGTAATATTAACTTATATCACATGACATGATGTGTTGGTATATCCTATCTTGTATTATCTTGTGTTGCAAGATCCATATATGGTTCTCATACTTGTTGGGTAAAGAATCAATTTTTTTTTGGGGGGGGGGCGGTAGGGGGTGAGGGTGGTGGGTATTTCCATTGTGCATTGTTAGCTCTGATCCATCAGTTAAATTCATCCCCAACAAATTTGTTGGAAAATTTGGATTATATTTACAATTTAAATTCAAAAGTGTCTTTCTTTGGCATCAACATTGCCACAATGGATAGACAGGACTTTGCAACCTGCTGCAAAAGTTGTACATATACATATATATATACATATATGTATATGTATATATGTATATATACATACTTTATTTCAATCATACGCTAGGAAACAAGTATAGATAAAAAACAAAGGATAAAAAGTGTTGAAACCTTCTAAACTTAAGTAATGTGCAATGTAGTGACCACATGTGAGGAAACATTTAACAGTTTCTCAGCCTGAATTGTTTCTTGAAAGCAATGCCATAATCATTCACTTATATGACACAACAGGTTCAGAGCCAATCACTGAGACGATGATTCGAAGATGGAGTGTTGAGCTGACATCAACCCAAGTGTCTCCTTCTGTGTTGACTTGTAAGATATAACTGTAATCCACTTTGAGGAAAGCTGTTTCTTCTTATTATATGATAGCCAAAGATGGCCAGTGAATGTATGTTGTACTGATCAGATTATTTTTAGTCTTTATCACCATTCTTGTAGAGCTGAATTGATGCAACTTTCTCTTTTTGATGATGCTTCCTGCTTGTTTATCTCCACTTGCAGCAACTGGTGCAGACATGTCAAGAAACGAGGCATATGCTATTCAGCTGTCAACATATTATGATATGTGGTGAGTTTATTGTCCTCAACTTATGTGTAGTATTGTGTATCAGCTATTATTACTTAATTCAACAGTAGCAGTTTTATGAATGTCATATACGAACTTGTGTATTGATCTTTCAGCATAAGTCGTGCAGGGTGCAAACAAACAAAAAACAATACTCTTACATCATGTATGAAGTTTGTATGTCCTTCAACTACAATGCTCAAATAGACACATGCTTCTACTTTTGGTTCATGTGAGCAATATTGCATTAATTTCACTATTTGTTGCAGATATAACATGTATACAGTAAACAGTTTCCTTGCTACAAAATGGAATACTATAGAGGACAAATTTGCATGTGTCTGTAGCAGGCGCGAAGCCAGGATTTGTTCATGGGGGGTGTTTTGCTGGAGACTGACATGGGAGAGGGGTCTAAGGGGAGGTGGTGTCCCCCTCCCCTTTGGCGAAAAAATGGAATTTTAAGGCCTCTAGATGCAAAATGGTGCAATGTTTGAGCTCAAATCATGCAAAAGAATATTGTTAATTATTTTGTGGAATAATTCTATTCACATCAGAAAAATGTAATCCTATATAGACTCAATTATTGATGCAAGGAAAATGCGAACCTAAAGAGATACCTTTCTCAATATATATAATTTACAAGCAACTAGGTTCAACTTCAACTCAAAAGTTTGAACTGTAAGAAGGATAATTTGGGGAATCAGAGATAACAAGATCAAGGGAATTGCGGACCTATAGAGTTCCCCTTCGTTTGGACTGTAGAAGTCTGTTGACAAGCAAACTGGGAACCCAAAGAGTTAACGGTACTCTCACATCATTGATTTTGGCATTTTTGGTGTCAAGGTTCTCTTAGAGTCTCACTAAAAGTAAGGCTAAAATCCCATTAGTGCGATAATTTAGAGTTTGTATAAGTTGGGCATATACTGTAACGTGAGTCGTGACGATAGAGAAATTGTTACAGACGAAAGTCCAATCTTCTCCGCTTCTTCGCCAAGTCAGTTAGAATGACATCTGCGCTGACAGGAACATCTCTGTGGATATTCAACAACGCCCAGAGGAGGGTGCGATAATTATCACTAGCGTATCTCTCCAAGTCACTGGTGTTTTCTGCATATAAATTTTTTGGGGGCACTTGGGCCATGGGGGGTGTTTGAACACCCAAAACAACCCCCTTGGCTACGCGCCTGGTTACAATTACTGTATCCCCCCTCCCCACTCCAACAACATAGTTATGACACTGACCTTCAGATAAAACCCAGACTACAACACAATTCAATTTGACTCAACTTATCTACATTTGTACTTTTCTAAGCACACACGAAATAAACTAAGAGAATGCTAAAGAAAACAAGATTGTTTTTCTGTTTATTCTTCAGATTAATACACACATCAATCAAACATTTATTATCACATCAAATTCATCATGAACAAGGTTTCACACAATATGTATATTTTACTTAAAGGAGAAAAAAATTCACACATTATCATTGGTTCATATCTAGTGATGGTTCTCTTGGTATAAAAACATGCTCTACATTTTATTCTCCATATAAGGGTACAATTTCAAGATTGTTTTCGTTTGCAACTACATAACAAATCTTGAAGAAAGCTGTAACCGATCGATAATCGACCAATCGATAAATATTTCAAAAACTGGGTAGACAGGGTGATAAATTTAAAAAGGCTCGCTGCATAGCACATCAATCATTTTTGCGTCCATATTGCATTTTTGTATCACTTTTTTCTCAGTCTGAATTTTCTCTTTCACTTCTTCAGGTGGCCTACAAACCTTGTCTGAACTGGTGAGAGTAAAAAATTAAAACAACATTTTGCAAACATGATCAACAGCACACAGCCAGACAGCTGCAAATTTATGAAGAACCTCGAGGGCAAAGAAAGCGACCTTCATCTGCAGTTATTGCGTGTTGTAAACACACTCAGGTCTTGCTAGAGTCATCCCCCATTTCAAGGCTCAGTTTCCTGTTCCGTGTATCTTACAGTACTATGTACCACGGCTCTTTCAAGTTCGCAATGACTCTTCTTCATCTGCGAGTCTCTTTTTACGACTTCGCCACGGTAGCTTGCTTGACCTGCGCTTTCTGAAAGTCTTGTTGAAGTCTACTCAGCTTCTCTCGGAAATCTTCCTGTTTCTTCTCTAGGTCTTTGATGAGTTGCTCGTGTCTTTTTCTGCAAACAAACGAAGAGGACACTTATTGAGTCGTCCTCTAATACGATGTTTGATTTGACTGCCATTATATGCTGTCCATCTACCATTGTCACCCAAAAGGTAACAAAAGGAGACTAGTAAGGCATCACATACAGAGGTGACATCTTGATAAAATTGGTTCAGCATCACATATGTAGATCCCTTAGATTTAATTAGCATTCACCAAGGCATCACATATATGTGGATATGCCATCATGACTACATAGTGTTAATAAGCATTCAACATGCCATCACATATGTAGGTATGCCATCATGACCGCATAGATTTAATTAGCAGTCAACATGGCATCACAAACATAGATAAATGACATTATGACCACAAATTTGATTTACATTCAACAAGGTATCACATATGTGAATATGCCATCATGAGTCATGACTGCATAGATTTAATTATCATTCAACAAGGCATCACATATATAGATATGCCATCATGACTGCATAAATTTAATTAGCATTCAACATGGCATCACATATATAGATATGCGATCATGACCGCAAAAATTTGATTTACATTCAACAAGGCATCACATGTGGCTATGCCAATCAATGAGTCATGACCGCATAGATTTAATTAGCATTCAACAAGCATCATAGACACATATGCTATCATGCCCAGCATAAATTCAGTTAGCATTTGAGAAGGGATCACATACACATACTTAACACAAACACACACATCATCATGACCACAGATTCAAGAGGCATGAAATATATATTTTCTGGTCTTATTCTTTAACAAGTTTTGATGCAGAATTGGACTTTACAAACTGTGTGGATATCACAGTTTAACATGGAAAGGGACAATTGAGCATATATGGAGCATATAAGTACAGGTAGAAATTCTCAAGCGTTATTTCTGATCTTAGGGGAGGAAAAGATATACATGTATTGAGGTGTATGCCTTGCATTTTAGCACTCTTTTTACCCAATTCTGATATATATCTCCATTCAATTATATGTTGATGAAGACTCTGAGTGAATCCTGGGATCAAAAAACTTACAATTCTCCCTTAATGTATTCTATCCTTTTGTTGACATTCTGTTTAGCTTCCTCCAAATCTTGCTGGACAAGGACTGGGCCCATCATTTTGAACACTTTTGATTCTGTCCCCAAAAGGTCCAGCTCCTACAAAAAGAAAATTTAAAAGTTATTAGAATACAAATTGTCAGTGATGGGGTGGAGGCTGAGGTTGTTAAGATTAGACTTTGGAATCTTTGAAATGTTTTCAATACACAAAAGCACATTTCTCAAGAAAAATCATTACCACAAGTTGTACAATTCAAAAATCTTACTTTCAGCAAAGACAAATAACAGTGCAAAGAGCAGCACATTACTGCTAAAATTAATTGGAGATGATTGGTAAATGGCTTTATTTATGGGATTTACTCTAATTAAAAAATCTGCACATTTATATAGCGCCATACCACACTATAACTTTGCACATCTTAAATGTTTTAAATAGTGCGACATCACTGCTGTTTTCAATGTTACCAGTGTTTGTTACACTTTTCATGCTGTTGGGTATCAAGCTGTCCCATTTGAATGTAATCATAGGCTCTAGTTTAACCCAAGCAATGTGATATCACTGTGGTTTGTAATACTTACATCTTTTACCATGGTGTTTTCATTTAATTGGGCATCAAGTTGCTTCCTGGCTGTCATTGCCTTCTGAAATTCTGTACAGTAGAAAATAACGGAAAGTGAACTCAGAGAAAGGTAAACACCTGGAAAGTATTGCTTCATTATTGCATTTGCTGCCATAATCAGTATAGAATGAGTTTGAGAAGGATGGGGTTCAAATAATAATGTCAAAACAAAAACAAAATTTATAACATGTATAGTAACAGACGACACTATCTTTGATTAATTATTCAAAATGTAACTTTGGAATAAAAAAAAACTCATCAAAAAGTCACTGTGAATAAATTACACCTCATGGATTGAACAATGTTATTTACCTTACATTTTTTAATGAAAGGTCCATTATCAAAGAGGAGGCAATCAAGTCTCTAATTTCAAAGGCTGGATTGTTCCATTTAGTCTTTAGGGATATTGTACATCAACAAGTTGTTTGTCATATGACAAGCTCCTGACTACTGTCATTGTTTAAAACTCTCTTACTAATATTAAAATACATAAAGTAGGTATTAAGAGAAGTAAATTGTTATTCTCAAATAATATGAAAATGACAAATAACTAGGTTGCTGTCATATACCCCTAACAAATAAATGGAACAGTCTATCTAGGGAAATAGGAGACTTTATCTTAGGTGGCATGATTTAACTCAAAAAGGAGATTAATGCTACTTTAAGTTTGCCATTCTAATCAAATTTAATAAACACATCTTACTATGCTTACTTAGGAAGATGATAATGGATGGAGACTAAGTTAGTGATATAAAGTTTAACCAACCAAAATACTGAAGACATTTTCCTGTAGGTCATGGTGTGACAATTGGTGACACAAGCTGCAACATACTGTAGGCCCTTATGTCATAAACATGACTGTCATCACTTTAGCTACATAATCATGAGTATAAACCTTATTTAAATGACATTGGGTTAGGCCAAAATAAACATGTATGCATGGTAATCTGAGGTTTCCATCAATGGTAGGTATTGGGCTGGGTTGGTTGTATTTCGTATTTAGGCCAGGCTAAACGTTAGGTTATTAACAAAAAAAATTCTTTCAAGTTTCAGTATCTTATAAATCTGTTTTCCACGTGGCGGGTTAAGTTCATAATTGTTACACACATCATTGTTTTAGTGTTGGATAAGAATATGTATTTTCTTTCACTGTGATTTGACAAGGAAAAACGATTTACGTTTCGCATAACCAATCCCTCGTTCAATCCATGCATACACTGTGTTGGCTAATGTAGACCTAGCCTAGGCTAACTTCAGTTATGGATTGGAACATGGCTCATGTGCTGAAAATTGTATCACCTTTCTCAGCGAGTTGATACTTCTCAACCTCATCTTGGAACTTCTTCTGCATTGCGTCTGCCATTTCTCAAGCTATTATATGGATTAGTAAACGTTATTTGTTATATTCGGCAAACAAGGGTGGGTTGTTTTATCCGTATTCAGAAGTCGGGTGGACACACAGAGTTGGATCGGTTGGCATCTATGGAACGCCAGAAAAAGCCACAACTTGCGAATATTAATTGTCATCGAGTACTTTACATGTCATAGTGAAATTTGACATTATCATCCTAACTTTTGCGTTCTGTCGTCGCTCCAAATGCCAAGTGTGATATTTTTTGGGGGAACGACAATTGCCTCACAATGTAAGTTTGCATCATTAGTATATGTTGACATTATGAGCGTACGTATATACTAGATTATCATCATATATATTAACATATTAGCCTACTATCATCGTAACGTATAGTTTTGTTTTATCATTGTGTGCTAATTTAACGAGTACAATTGTTAATTATCATCGTGATCTTCTCTACCATCATCGTTTACTTTAAATTATATTCGTTAGTTAGTATCCATGGGTAAAAAGAATCATGTTGAGACAACTGATAAACCGCTGTTTCAACCGTAGTTATAGCAACTGGGCACCGCCCGTAGGCCTATCTACTAGTCCATACAGCATAGGTCAATTAATTTAAAAACAAACGCTCATAGCCGCTCCTACATTTGTGATAGACAGCCTCCTAAGCCCGAGTCCTAGATCCCATTCTAAGCTTTTCGTGTCGTGTCGTGGGCTGAGGGATGAATACCTATAGCTGAGCCTGAGGATTTCAGGAATCATGTCTCTTTACACCCAGGGTAGCACCGTAGCATAGGGGGAGGAGGGGGGGGGGGTTATGACTTCCTTCCAAATGGCGTATAGATGGTAACTCACGCACCCAAAGTTGAAGGCCTGTAAACCACTGACAACCTGTAACTACACAAATGTAGATATATTGGAAGGAATTGGTGGTAGTTATGTTATCGCAATGCTACCTTAAAATGGCAACTTACGTAATAAGAGCCCGTTCGTCGGTTTTATTTACCAAACAGATTGTTTGCACCAAAACAGAGCGGTATTTTTCACACCAAAGCAAACTTCTGGGCAAATTGGTAAGTATATTTGGTTTCTCAATCAATGTTAGCTCATTTTCATGTGCCAACTCACTTAGATTCGTTGACTAAGTTATGTAAAGAGCCAAAACAAATCGCTAAACTAGCCCAAACGTTATCAGTATAGCAGGCCCAAGCCAGAGTCCGAATGTGTTTACGGTGGCGCTTATTAGTCACTCCCAACACCACAAAAATATAAAATATATTATTAATATGGCCTAACTTTAGAATCCGTACCATATGAATGGGAAAGCTTACTTCGAATTGGCAGAATAAGGTTAGGAAGTAGGGTTAGGGAGTAGGTTAGGGGTTAGGAATTAGGGTTAGGAAGTCGGGAATAGGGTTAGGGAATAGGGTTAGGGGTTAGGAAGTAGGGTCGAATGGTACGGATTCTAAATAAGTACCATTAATATACAGTAAATTGAGTTTCTTGCAATGTGACGATATTTCTGATGTTCATCATTTTCTTTGCTGTCATAGGCCTAGGCTATTACTAGTAGTAGTATATCATTACTGTTTGACTTGCTACAGTATAGTAGTAAAATCTGACATGTCATTAATCTGTATTGATAATTTAGAAAAATGTTGCAGACAAAAGACAGTTCACCATGTCCAGCAGACTACCTAGTCAGCAAAATGGAGGAAGCAACCAATCATCAGAGGGTTCAATGTTTGGACATTTACTACTCATCATGCCTGCTGCTGCATTTGGACTAGGCACCTGGCAAGTTCAAAGACGGAAGTGGAAGCTGAACCTAATTAGAGATTTAGAAGAAAAAGTAAATGCAGATCCTATACCTTTACCTGATGAGTAAGTTGGTAATCTTCCTGAAACTGAGTCTTGATTTTCCTTAGACTTGGTAGACTTGAGAAAGATTAATGCATTTTAGGGAGAGGGAGAGAAGCAACTTAGGAATTTAGACTTAAATTTATGAAAGTGTATTTGCCATATTCTTTGTGGCATTTTTGCATATTAAGTGATGGCCTTATTAGGATCCTTTTGCAGAATACATTTGGTTTGGTTCATTCTAGACTTTTTTTACTAGCTTACAATTTTATAACATCATGTTCACTGCCATATGAAATGTCTTTATATTAACCTAATGTATTGTGTATATTAATGTTGATTATGTATTGAAGATTTTCTGCTCAATAAACTTTAACTTTTGGTGATTGAATCATTCCTAAATTTGATGTGCATTTAAGCTATGTTTTCTTGTCTCATTATTTTATCAGTATAACCGAGCTGGAGCAACTAGAATATCGGAAGGTCAATGTCCAGGGAGAATTTGACCATTCCAAGGAAGTTTACATTTTACCTAGGTCTTTGAATCATCAAGGTGGAGGTGGGGGAGGAGGAGGAGGTTTTGCCCCATCAGGAGAAACAGGGGTTCATGTTATCACACCATTCTATGTAGCAGATAAAAGGTAAATTATATTTCCTTATTTTCTTCCACAGAATTATTTTGTAAACTTTAAATTTGAAAGTTTTAAAGTTTTAATCAGACAAATTGATGACATCAGATAAATTCTTTTTTACACATTGAATGGATTGCCCGAAGTGGAACTTTTGTGTGCTTACTGTACATTGCAGTTAAACTCAGTCGATACCTTTGATTGTGACTTTGATATCATTTGTACCCCTAGTTTAAAAGTAATGTCTCTAAAAGACATAAAGGCAAAGGTAGAAATTTAGAAGATAGCATAATTTGTGGGAATTTCTTCAAGTTTTCTCAATATTATCAAATAGTTAAATATCATTGATGCTATATCATCATAAACAAACTATTCTCCTCATCTGCTAGACTATTTCCAAAGAGAAACTTAAAATGTCACTTTCAAGACTTATCACGTGGATTCTCAAAAGTTTAACATCCTGGGATTATACTGAGGTTCCAAAAGCTATGTCTACTGTGTGAGACTGTCAAAAAACGTTCCTAGTCAATGGTTGACTAAAATATAGATTTTTTAAATGTGATGTCATGAAAATGAATCTCTGCCAAATATGACAAATAGTTTCTCAAGTTAACTATTTAAAAAAATAGTGGAGAAAAGAATGTCAGGATAAACAGTTCAGGTGCTCTTACAGAAATAAAATTATTTATTTAGATGGAATTTGCAACAGCATTGTTAATATACTTTGTCATTGCTTTGTTCCTACAGAAAGTGGATTCTAGTAAACAGAGGCTGGGTACCCAGAACTAAGGTCCAACCTGCAACAAGGCAGGAAGGTCAAGTAAGTGACCATTAACTGATAACTTTAATCTGCCATGCTCGGGGACTGCAGAGTATTAAGGCAGCTTGGGATTGGAAAATGCCAAAAGTTTTAAGGATGAGTGAAGCAAAATCAGAGAAGTGAAACAGTTAAAGTTTGCTTTGCTATTTATCATTGGATTACAATGTTAAATACTAGAGCTTCACGAAGAAGCCCCCCCCCTCCCAAAAAAAAATTTACTCTTTGTTTGATTTTTTTTTCATTTCAAATAGACTCTTGGTGTTGCAGTGCTAGTGAAAAATATGTACGTGAAGTTGTTGTGGTTATTATGCATTAATTGACAATAACCCTGCTGTACTTGTGATAAGTCCCCATGCAAGATAGTGAGATGTTGTTTGTCAATCCAAGTAATCAAAATGTTTTGACTAGTATTGTCTACTGAACAATGAATTTCAAATTCATCAAATGTCACACCTCAATATGATTATAGCAAGCGACACTCCAACATTTCCCCGCAAAATTAAAATGCACTTTAAAATACTTGATTTCAATTTGTACCAACCATATACTCTTAACTCCCTCCAGTCATATTCATAGATGTCACCTGTCAGTTCGGAAATACTGACAAGCCTTAAGTGAGCTGTAGTCATGACTTAAGCTTCATGTCACAAACTTTCTCTACAAAAATGGAAAACAAAGGTTGGGCACAAATGCACAATAATCTTTATCAAATCTTCACCAAAGTCACAAACTGTTAGGACTCAGAAGTTGATGCTCATTCCGGGATGGGGGCGGAGTGCTGCTGTTTTTCAAGAGAGCACCCATAACTTTGCATTTACCATGTTTCCGCTGTTCCTCATGATTTCTTACAGGTTGAGGGTACACTTGATCTAACTGGAGTGGTCCGTCTAACTGAACCGGTGAGTATGGTCTCCTTAAATTTCCTCCAAGAGTGGTTTGTGTGTTGAGTTTCTGTGCATTCCTTTGGCGGCTTTTGATATTTGAGTATGTATTGAGTAACAGGAATGGAAGCATGGGGAGGGGGGGGGGGGTGGTGGGTTTAATTGGTGACACTTTTACACAAACAATCAAGCCATTAAAGACTTTGTGTGATAAATAAATGGGTAATAGCTGTGGTCCCATTAGTTGTGTTTTCATCATAAGCTGTCTCAAAAATATATTCTTAACTTTTAATATACATATCTATTTTATCTTTATTAGAGGGCTCCATTCATGCCTCAGAATGATGAAGCAAAAAACAGGTGGCATTACCGAGATTTGGAGGCCATGTCAAAGGTCACAGGGACAGAGCCAGTCATGGTTGATGCTGTTTATGGTAAAAATTTTTTTTATATATAGCTAGATATTTCCTTACCCTCACTCAACCTGTATGTATCAGTTAAAGATTGTAACATGATCGTTGGTACACGTTCTGGTCTGGAAAGTACCTTTTCCAGTTGCTGTGAAGCCAGGGATCACATGCCCCCCTACCTAGTTTTGTGGAAAAATCTCAAAAAAACCTGGTTTTGTTAATGAAAAAGTCTGTCTACGCTAAATTTGTAACAACTTACTACAATGAATCATCTTTTGGTAGAGGCTGAATAACATTTGTTGGACAAAAGAGACAATACCGTCTTAAATTCAGTCCTATAAATTAACATAACTAATTTGATATCGTGTAATTTTACTTTATATTTCAGACAGTACTGTGAAAGGAGGACCGATAGGGGGTCAGACGAGAGTATCGCTGCGCAACGAACATATGCAGTACATCATTACATGGTAAGATGCCAAAATGGTCTTTTAATTGGCAGCTTCTAATGAATATTCATTTGAGCAAAATCAAGGTGTTACAAGTGAGTTTTGAGCATCCACACCCTGATGTTTTAAGATTAAGCTCACTATAAGAAAAGTAAAAAGTGTTGAAAGCTTAGTCTAAAGTTTGATGATTTTTCTTCAAAACGTACTTAAAACACATTGATTTTATGTATTTTAACAAGTTTAGTGGCACTGCACAAGTCATAAACAAAGCATTTTGTGCCTTTATCTCGGCAGGACACATCACCATGAGGAAACTACCAGCTGCTTTAATACATGTTATAGATGTTTGCCCTGAATGTTTGTTTTGCATCTTACAATTGTTTCTCATTTGTTATTTGAGTTTTCATCTTTGACTGTTTCTCTCTGTCTGTTCAGGTACAGCTTAGCTCTATTGACTGGCGTCATGTGGTACTACGGCATCTTCAAGAAGAGAAGAAACGTCCTACACCGACCATAAATTACTTTCAATGGATTCATCAGACCAGCCGTTTGTAATTGTTTCAGCCCACAGCACTGGTTATTCCGTGAGGACTGAGCAACAATTAACAATCCCCTGCCGTTCTGAAAGCAATGCTCAGAATACATGAAAGCTGACTATGGACTTGATGTGGAAGATATATTAATTGATTGATCTTTATCTGCAAGCTCTGAAGACTGGATACATTATCTGACGTCTGGAAAACCCCCACAACCCGCCAAGATGTTATTTCAACCACTTTAAAGCTTTAAAGTTGCACCCCACAATTTGTGGGCTGTTACGGAAGACAGTTGGTGCCATCTTGAAGATACTAAAGGACATCTCAGTAGCTGCCATTTCTATTAAACGCAGATATGACGTGGACAAACCGTATCTCTGTTCAACTCCTGTGAGCAGGAAGGGCAGCAGACTTCCCATAACCCATTTAACTGAAGTGTAAATCAATGAGGCTCAGAATGTGGTTGATATTTGTGGCTGTCAGAGTGGATGTCTAAATCAGTTTACTTTCAGGCACCTTGGAAAATCAACTTCAAGAGTATTAAAACAATCTTGCTAAATAAGGACCAGGATAGATACTTCACTGTTTGGCAGTGCCACTTCTTTCTATCTCCAGACTTGCCCGTGTATTGTAACCATGGAGACAAACAGGAATGATAATGAGAACGTAAACGGAATCATGTTTCAGATTTGATTTGCAAAATTTTACTGTCATTGAAATGTGAAAACGAGAAGCAAACAAGCAATAAGAACTTAAGACCCTATTTTGAACCGGGTATAAAGTATTAAGTGCATGGGAAAAGGGGGCGAGTCTGCAATGTGGTTTCACTTAAGTCTGAAATTTCTTTACCCTGCAATGTAATCTCAAATGTGCATCATGAAGTCATATTTCTAAGTAACCATTTCTAGTAATGCCTGTTGGAATGTAAATGCAAATATCAAGCAGGACATATACTTTGCAAATACTATTGACACTGTTTTAGGTGTTGTTTGAATTTGGTGGGGTATTAATTCAGATTTTGAAAAAAACTGTCTGGTAATTCATACCAAATATTTGAATGTATCTAGATAAATAAGTAATTTTACATAAATGCATTAACAGGATAGGTATTGGAAAACGAGACCAGAGACACACTTTTAAGGGCAGGATTTAATCAGGAGAACTGTAATAGTCTTCTACTGTTGATTCTTGCATGTCTGACAATTTTCGTATTGTAGATGAAGTTTAGGACACATTTTTCACTGTATGTGTTATTAATAAAAACAAAATTGCCATCATATATGATTGTATTTATTCTTTAGAGTGTGACAGGAAGATTTATACCCAAAGCCAGTGAAAAAGACATTGGATTTTAGCTATCAAATACTATTCACTTTACTGAACGTCACTTAGAGCACAGATGGGCAAATGGAATCTGGCACAACCTTGTAGCTTTCTTGAAGAATACCTTTGAAGAATACCCATTTATATCATGGGAGTTGGTACATCCATAAATATTGATGAATATTTTCTACTAGACAGAGATATCTGTGAATATGACAGGGATGTGTCCCTTAAAAAATGCTACTGAGGAGCGAAGGTTGTCAATGTGAGTAAAGGATGTGTGGAAGGATCCTTTTGGAGCAGAACTTTCCATATGAGGGTTCATCCCCCTCCCCAACACCCACCCATCGCTCTCCAAACTTTGTTATTATCATTATGTTAGTTTGTTATTGGTTTCTTATACAGTTTGAATATTTGCAACAACTACTTACATCAATACAGAGTTAAGGCAGCATGTGTACTCCCCTCCCAAGTCACCTCCTTAAAAAATTTCACTGAGATCTTTTATGATTCAAAGAAGAACCTTGTTTGCTAATGAGACTCAAATAAAAGAGGAAAATGGTGAAATTTCAATATCTGTTATAAATATATTCTTGCTCTATAAATTCAATTTACAGTTTACACATCAATAGATTTCAGTCACTCAAGGATACTGTATTCATACAATCAAACATATATTACTTGAGTGTTTGTCATATGTCTAAATTCTGTTTCAACCGAGTAATTATTTTTTATATAAAACACAGTGCAGGACCACCTCATGGACTCTTGGCTGGTAGAGCTCAAAGATGGTACCCAAACATTCAGGATACAAGTTTTTACATTTCTGTAATTTTTATACAATGCAGCATATACTTTAAACCAATCAGAAGGAGTCTCACATACCTGAAGCAGAACAGTTTTATTGAATTCATCAGTAGCTACAGGACACTCAATCTACAGTAAATGTTATTTGTGCTAGCTAGACATATTATTATTACAAGAAGAGTGAAGGCACAGCAACCCAATTGATCAGGCAAAGTGGTTTGCCTGAATGCACTCTAACAATCGCAGAGCTGGGAGCTCTTCTCACATATCTCTTCCTTTAATAAAGCTCATCTTCTAATTTAATACACATTTGTGCATTGGGTAAATAAAGGAAATGCAGGTAAACTATTCTTGTTGATTCCCAGGAGGGGCATTCAACTAATTTGACCAGTAAGATCCTATTCCCACCTTCCTCTCCCACTCTCGTCTACCACAATACAAATAAGCACTGGGCTTAGCTCTCCTACCCCCCTCCCTCCCTCCGAACCTCAGCTTTTGTGTAATTGGCGTACCACATTTGCATAATAAAGCTTCTATCTCTTTGGGATCTTTCCTCTGTGTTTCTTTGTCGTTGATAGTTTCCCTTTCTTCTTTGTATCATCAAACAAGCTTCGGTTCACAGACTTCTTACTGGTGTCCTTGGAAGGCGCTTTGGGTGGTCTGTCACACAGGAGGAGAACACATAATTAAAGTTAAGAGTGACTGTTAAGAGTAATTTATGCTTTGAGGTTCATTCTTGCAAGATGCATATCATTTCAACCATTGCCCTTTCAATACAGTGAGTACAGTCTGGTATTTAAATACATACTAATGCAGTATGACAAGGGAAATTATGGCAAAAGGTTTCTACAGAAACTGTATGTGAAGACAAACAAATGATATGATCAAATAAAGAGATCGGTCAGCTGTGCAAAGAAAATCAAAATGGTCTTCAATCAAGCGGCAATTAAAGGTTGTTTTGTTCAAGAATCTTACCATTCAGAAATCAATTTAAATAGGATTTCAAAGCTTTGGATTTTTCACGAATAAAGTACCCCTTTGACCAGCAAGTGCTTGAACCAAAAACCTCCAGTTGTTATCAACAATATTGGTGTCATCCACTGGTGACACATTTAATATCCACTTCAAACTAATAGAATAATTCAAACTAATAGAATAACTGAAGCTTTATATCTTGCTTATTAGTTAATTGGTGATTGTTTCTGCAGTGATAAAATGTTGTCATCAAGGCAGAGCCAAGAAAAGTAATGATGTTGCGTACCTGTGACGGTTACTGGCCTGCTTGTTGGCATCCACTTGACTCGGGGTAGGCCGTTCTTTGGCTTTGAGAGAAGAGAATGATCAGGAGAAAATTATTGAGGTATATTTTGTGAGGTCCATATTTTCCTCTTTGGCTGATTACATGTGAGCAGAGAATGACAAAAAAAGCAATTCATCAAGATTTTTTGTTTTGTTTATTATGACATAAGTCTAATAATTAGGGACTACTAGCAATCATTGTTTAGATTAATGTGAAATCTTAACCATGCTACATTGTTACATGTAGACCTGATAAAATTCAAAGGCGGGTATGATAGTCAAGTTTTATAGCTCAGAGTCCATGGAGGTTCTCAACACTGGCATGAGGATGATTCACTAAGAACCTATAACATGCATGATGAAGACATCTATCACCCATTAACCTCTGTAGTAAGGTTTCCTGTTAGGCTGTAATCCTGTCCAGACTGCCTGAACATGTTCTCATAATCCTGAGTTCTCTTCTTCTAAAGCCCTGGTATTCAAATTGACCCCAATTTTCACCTTGGTGACCCTCCAGTGGTGAATGTTGTGACATAGGAAAGGAGCCCTACAGGGAGGCAGTGTCCCCACACATTTGAAAAACGTTTGTATGATTAAGGGTGCTTTGTAACAAATTAGTGTCATTTTTTGCAACTTTTGACAAAAGTAGTTCTGTTCAAGATATTTCCACTTTTTTCTACAAATATCAGCAAGTTTATACCCCTGCTAATATTTGACGGCCCTCCAATTTTTTTTTTGGGGCCCTAAAAAGGGTTGCCACCTCCAAGTTTAAATAACCCAGGTAGAATAAAGAGAATTAATCCATGGTGAAAGAAAATATCTGTTATGTGTTAACTGATAAATGCCATTACATATGTCAACAATCCAAGCTGATTAACTTTTGAAATCATGTTTAGCACCAAACATGTTCATTGTCTACCGTGAAGGCGTGATATTGCTTACCATCTTGGTCAGATCTTGTTGACAGCGAGCTCGGGGAATCCACTCCTCGAGGGAAGCTACCTCCAGTCTTGTCACTGAGGGTTGGACTTTCAACAGAATTTGCCAAAAGCGATGATATGAATGGCAAAGTATTTGCTAAACCAAACTGATCACTTCTCGGATGGAGTAAATCGCCTCTCATGGTATTTAGCGAGACGTCGTGCCCTGCAAGGTCACTTGAATGGGTTTGATTTGACCTTCCATTTTGACTTAAACTGTGTCCTAATTCTTCCTGCCATGGCTTACCCTCGGGTACTCCTCTTACACCCAAGCCGACGAAACTGTCCGCAAGAGTACTCCTCTTGTTCAAAGTGCTCGAATTATCTCGATTCATTTGTCCAAAGTCAAATCGATCTGGAGTTCCTTTGAGGCTACTAATCTTGTAATGTTGTGTGGCCAGCCTCCCGTCCTGGAACATTTTTCTGTTGACGTAAGATAACATATCTTGGAATGATGCCATGTTTACACCTTCTATGCTATCCCTCCCATTTTGATCCTTTAAATTGACTTCCTCCTCTTCCTCCCGCTCTGACTGAGAGATTTTCTCCTCACCAGTCCACCGTTCATTAATATCAAGAGGCTGCTTAAAGTCTGTTTCTGAGTGTTCCAGTCCTTGAGAATACTTGGGAGTTCTACTTTTTGCAGGCACCGTCTGCGGATGAGTGGAGTACAATGAAGGATAATTTAATTCTGTTTGGTTGTCTATATATGGTTCCCTCTGGTGGGCAGAGTCTGACATGCTCCGATACAGTGGTGGTGGTACTCTTGGTGAAGAATGCGTCAAGTTGTTCCTGGAAGCTGGGGAATCGTGAGCTGAGGAGATCCTAGAGAGAGGTGATATGTTTGCCCTCCTGGTATAGAGGGCTCTCTCATAACCAGAAATCTGTGCTGAAAGTCTAGCACATTCAGCTTCCTGTATGGGAAGGCAAAAAACCGTTAAGAGAGTGGATAAGCTAGACAAAAAGCTAATTAATTATAGACAAAAATATCTTGAACCTCTTGTTGCAGCATTTAACTCGCAGGGCCAGCTATTTATTATCCCTTCAAAGGCTTCAATGTTTCTCATCAAACTTAAAAAAAGTCAAGAGTTGATATCTGTGTGACTGCCCGATGACTGCTATTTCTAACAACTTTACATATACCACAGTCACTGCTCCATGAAATCCTTGTTCGCTTCTTTTCTCATCTGGTATTTTACAAACCTCTCTGCTAAAATGCAAGCTTCTTGCTTGTTACTTTATTCCGCATCCAGTATTACAAGCACCACTGATGTACCCCTACAGTCTTACCTTGATAACCACCGCTTCATTTGCAGCTTGTAACATCTCATCTTTTGCCTTCAGGTGTGCTTGAAGCTTATTTTCTTGTTCTTGGAAGTATTTCATCTGTCCTCTTAATTTCGCATCTCCATCTTTCAGACAGTTCACTTCTGCTACTTGTTGATCTTTCAACGTTAAGAGCTGAAAATGATCCCTCTGCAAGTCAGCAAGCTGTCAGTAAAACCCAATGATAAATCATCAATCTGATCTCGCTTCAAATGCAATTGTCTTGATAATAAAGCTGACATCTTTTCTTGTAGGTGATGTGTGGGTGCATGGGGATGAGGAGGGGGTGGGAATGGGGTGGGGGTGGGTGAGGTAAACAACTTTCTAAATCTTGTAGATTTTGTTCAAGCATAATTCAATGTTAGAAGAACAATAATGTAATACACACAACACACTGTTCAATACCCACCTCCTGTTCTTTCTGTTCCAGTTCATAATGCTGTTGTTGAGTCACCTTGGACATCTCTGATGTCAGCTGTGACTGGACGGTCACCTCCCTGGCTTTGGCCTCTCCTAGCTGTCTGGCTAATCTCGTACACTCCCCATCTTTACTGCGGCAAACCTGTGACAGCTCTTCTAGTTTTCTTGAAAGATGTTCCTGTGTAAAAGGACATTAACAGAATTAGGATATTTTGTCTTACGTGTGATTTCAACGTTGCATTGAAACTATCCATAGCGATTGCAAGTGGCCATCTATTCCACATAACCACATATAAAATATTTCCTTTTCTATTTTTTCTCCCTGGTAGATAACTTATGCATATTTAAATCACTGACTATGCAGGAATCAACATTACAAGCCAACTTGGAATACATTATGATCAATGCTCATTAAACAAGGCTGATTAGTATTTTCTTATAAAGAAAATTACATTTTTTTATATTATTTAATTTTTGTTTTGGAGTTTTTTTCCCTTTTACCAATTTCTCTCCAGTATATGTATATATTTGTTCAAATGGGGCAAATATTCTATAAGCATTGCGCTTCTTTTTTTCTCCTTTTCCATGCATTTTATAGCTTAAATATTGTATATAAATTATCATGATGTATGTTTTTTGCCTTTGTACCGGTCTCTCTACATTGTATTGTATATCAAAATATTCGTTTATACTTTGTTGAACATTCATGTACTGTACACAATTGCTGGAAATAAATTGTTATCATTGTCACTGTCTAAAAAAAAACCCAAAACCAAATGAATACGTTCTGTTCAATATGATATGAACTGGTTAATGGATGCCTTCCTGCTTAAAATCTTAGTGGTCATAATGGTCATTCCATCCACAGCTGACCTTTTAGCTGACCTTTCCTATTATGCCATACTGATCAAACCCACTGCTGATTAGTAGACCTATTCCCATTTCATACAGATTGGATCAATCCATTGGTAAGTTGGGAGGGCCTCTTGTGTAAATAGGACTTTGAATTGTTCTGTAGCAGGCAAATCTCAGCGATTTCAACCTAGCTCATAATCTTGTCTAATGGGGTATGCCTTTGATTAGACCCCTAAGGCGGTTAGGCTTGACCACCTTACCATCCTACCATACACATTGCTTAACCTAGGCAAAGTGAAATCTTAATTCTGTCTGGCTCTTTGCCCCAGCAAGTGTTTTCATCTGGCCAATAAATACAATCTAGAAAGCTCATGAGAAAAAAAAAGAAGATAAAAAAAAAGAAGCAGAAGCAATGTGATACAAAGAATAAAACAATTTCTAGTCTATTGTAAAGGGTAGAGTATATATATTGAACTGTACCAGTTCTGAGTGAGCATCGGTGAGCTCTTTTCTCAGTTTAATTTGTTCTTGATTAGCTCTCTGGTACTGTTCGTGGATCATCTGTAATTCTTGGTTCTGTTTCTGGTTATTACCCTCTTCCTCCGTCAAATCAGAGTTCATTCTTTCCACCTCCTGTGATATCAAGATATGTGAATCCCAGAGACATTAATATCTAGAAGAGCGCTACAAATACAAACTAACTGCCATATATTTACTGTGTGCAATTAAACTCACTGCATATATACATACACACATACATACATACATACATACACACATACATACATACATACATACATACATACATACATCCATCCAGGGAACAATTTAGCATTGGAATGCTGTGTAGTAGTTTCAAAGGCTCTAAATTTTGTCTAGAAATATAAAATACCATCGTTCCTGTGTCCAAAAATGACTAGATACATCTTTGTACTTGTATAGCAATTTTGACTCATCTGCATTGCATTTTGCAATGCAATGCTGGATAAGTTATTCCCCGACATCTACCTACTGTGGCTTTGATATGCTGATGGATTTTCCTACAGCTGCATACTCATTAAGTTAAGAAATTTAAACCATTACTAACCAATCCCCATCCCCCCAACCTGCCATTACTCATAACCCCATCAATTTTTGGAATACTCCCTCCAAGGACAGCTAAGAGCCTTCACACATAATTCCTCCATATGCATACATTCTTAGACATGAATATTCATGTAGTTTGACCTTTAACTACACAAGTAAGATTCTTGTGTGAGCCCCTGTACACTGAAAGAAGATTTTTTTTTTTTTCAAGAATGGGGCTGGGAATGTTTCTAGGATAAAGAGCTGTGGTAGCACAGTTCAGAATGCATCCTAATACAATAATTCACATGTCTATACAAAACGAAAGTTCAATAGAATAGATATAACCGGCACTACACCAGTTGTACGCAGTGGCCGATCCAGGCTCTCTCTGAAGAAGGGGCCTGGGAGACAAGTATCGGGAGAAACAGAAATAACTATCGATAGGCAGTGAATATATAGGAAACATTGGTAAAAGTAATAAGAATGCTCGTGTGCAAAGCGTGCTAAGTTTTTCTCATCATGTATCTTGTTATTAGAAAAAATTAGAAAAAAATTGTATTTAATATTTGGTGCCAAAAAGATTTCTGAAATTGGGTTCTGGGCCCTTTCTTTGGATCCACCTCAGGTATGAGCCAGCAAACTCTATAAATTGATCTCTGAAAATTAGCCTAACCTGTTCCAAGCTGCGGATTTGTATATTTTTATCTTCAATCTCCTTTTCCTTGCTCTGCAGATTTGACTCGACGTTCTGTTTGTGAAACGACTGAAGCTGAAGTTCTTGGACTTGCTCGAAACATCTCTGCTCCAGATTTGAAATCTAAACGAATAATAAACATGTTGCCATTTGATTTCTCCTCATATGCTTTGAAATAAATTAATGTGAATACTTGCTTAAGTCTCATATACTTAAGACACAACTAGATAAGAGTATAAGTATCAAAACATTGATTATGTTATTTACAAATAATTAACACTTTTTCCATCTTTCATGGACAACCACGGTAAGTTACTCCACATTTTCATTCAATTTCATGATTGTGGTGTGATGCTACATTTCCATTTCCATGGATGGTTCTTCACAATTGCAAATCTTTTCATCATGGCTGAATCAATGCAACTCTAACATTCACTACCTTCAGATGGAATTGTAATGAAGAAAACTTGAAGATGAAAGTGTGTAGTTGTAAAAAATCAGCTTCTCCCAAGCATTCTCATGGTTTCGTGGATGTGGACATTTTTGGTGAAAAGCCATCCATGAAATATGGGAATTATCAAATTGTTCATTTTCAACTCTACCCTACTCCACATATTCTCCTAGATTTAACTAAATGAGTGGTGGTTTTGCAAGTTTAAACTCCACATTTTCTCCTAAAGTTAACTAAATGAGTGGTGGTTTTGCAAGTTTAAACTCCACATTTTCTCCTAAAGTTAACTAAATGAGTGATGGTTTTGCAAGTTTATAATTGGCAAGCTTAGAGACATTTAATGAGTCCGTATGGACTCTGCATATCCTGAATTATTCATACTGGTTGATAGCTCAGACTATCTTACCTGTTCCACCAGTCTCTTACTCTCTTCTTTACTATCACTCAGCTCGGCTTCTAACTCCTTGACTCTTGCCTCTACTGTTGTCTGATGCTCCTTGACAACAGCATCAAACTGATTCACCTGGTGATTCAAGTTAATATATATTCAGTATTTTGAATGTCCTAACTATTTGGACTGTTTCATCGACACAATTTTAAATAATAATTCTTTTATTTTTTATTAAAAGACAACAGAAGGAGTAACTTAACAGTGGTTTAAAACAGTAATAAAACACAAACAAATAAACAATTTACCAATAAACAACACCATCTAACACAACACTAACAAAGAAACTAATACACAACTCCAGCAAATATACATCACCAACATACAGCACCGACTAAAATAACAACAACACCAATGAAAAGCACATAAAGAACACAAACAAGAATAGCTACAAATGGTGACAAAAGTTTCCTGAAACAAATTTATGACCAAAAAGTACATTTATAAGGACTATTAATCATACTAAACACTGTCAGGTATTATCATTTAATCAATTAAGTCGTTGCTGTCATTAATTAATTAGGCTGATTACTAACTGAAAGCACAAACACTTAATAATAGCATGCACTTGATGAAAGCAATATGTTTAGGATACTTGAGTGCACCATATGTGGCTGGTATAATTATTAATCATGCTTGGATAGTTATGAATAACAACCAAATTGATTAAAGCAGTCAATAGTTTGGATCTTGCCAAATTGTGGATAATATTTCAATACTAAAAATCCTCATTGCGATACATTTTGTTAGCTCGACAAGTCATGTTTTATTTCAAATATATACAAACATAATTCATATAAATACAAACTTCAAATAAATACAAACATTAAATACAAACAGATAATACAATTTATTTATTCATTTTAAAGTCGCAATATGATAAATGTTATTGGGTAATACAAATATGAAATTAGGGTTTATGCAGACATCCTTCTAAAAGTGCATGGAAACATCTCTACTGCTTTATGCTCACAAGGGACTGCATTAGCTGGATTAGTACAACATACTTTTGTTGTTTCATAGTTCATATTAGTAGTTTTGGGTATGATAATGCAAACAGGACTTGAATGAGCTCATTGTGTCCATCAGCAATTTAACTAAATTGATCTCACCTGTTTGGTTCTCTCCTCCAGCTCTGCATGGCTACTCTTGAGCACTGACTCCATCTCTTGTAAATCATTCTCCTTACTTTCAACTTCATCTTTAGCTTGCCTGAGGAGATGAAAAAAAATATCCTAAGGAATTAATATCTCAAGCAGAATGTATGTTTAATGTAACTTAAACAATGGAAGGAGATCAGACTTTACAGGTTTAAGATGAAAACAAATGAGACTAAAAAACTTAAAGGCATTGCAGACTCGCCCCAAACCGTGTGCCGCACTCTGAAAAAGTTAACTTTCCGTTGCTTGCAAGTGAAGTTTTCTGCTTGTCGCTACAAAATGCAGACAGTAATTAAACATGATACCTTGTTATCTTTAGCTGGACCTGAGATGTCCATCTCTGTATCTTTTATACACTGTGCTGTGGGTATTGACCGCAGCTGTATGTACTGACTGTACACTAGTGTCTAATTATCGATGGTAGCAAGCTGTGTGCGTATTTTCTGGGATCAATTGTAGTGTCTAACACTTCTGTTACACCTCATTCGAAACTAGGTCAGATTACCGGCATAAGACGTTTATTTTTGCGCGAGTCTTCACACCCTTTAACATGGTCATGGCCATTACAAGTTATACTGCACTCAACTGTGTACACTTTTGTCTATTATTTAGTCTCCTCATGGAGTACCATCAGCACCATGAAAATCGTTCTGCTGAATGTTTTAGTTTTATTTTCTCAACAAAAACTTCAGGAAGCAACATGCAGACAACTGTTGTGTTAAAGGCAGGGTCTTGACGTGTCCTGCTTCACTTTCCTCCTCCTTGGTATTCTTTCTCACCCTTCCCTTCTTGTTTCTGTTTTCTCATTAATATCTCTCAGATCCACTCTTTCTAAGTAGTAATTCATGTTGACCTGGTTTCTTTCACTCCCACCCCACCCATCCCCCCAACCTACCCAACCCATCTTCACCCCTCCCCCTTCTCTTCCAGTATCAGTTACCCTTTTCTATCTCTCTCTCACTCTTTACTTAAATTTTTGGATGATGTTAGTTTTTTTTCTTTTCTGATTATGTCCATCATGCCATACTTTCTATGACCACCACTTTACTGATGCTACACATGTACTGGTATACCCTTAATACATACAGAAAGCAGAGAGTAGACATATATCTCTGTTTGCCCTGTTTGAGTGCTTCCTCCATATTAAAAGCTCGGAATAATAAAATGCCACTCCCTCTTGCGTCATGTCACTGTTGCCAACCTGATGTTACTACCAGAGAACACTACTGACCTAATTGTGCGACCTTTTAATTACAAACACACAATGATGACTCTATACCAGCAAATACACAAAACTCAACTCCCACAGTTTGAGCAGGCACGTCAGGGCCGACTGCACTAAGAGGAAAGGAAAATTCCAAAGGTTCTTTCACTTCTGTCACGCAATAGTTTTACTCTCAAGGTATAAATTACAATTAAAATTGAACTGCTTACAGACTTGTTTCTTTAAACTTCAAGATATGGAGAAGCTTCTTACTGATCGATTACCAAATTATTAAAATTCTATTACAATGACCACAGCTAAAGGGACTTATCAACTGTCAATTTGCAAAGCCACAAAATAATAAATAAATAAATAAATAAAAATAAAAGACACTGGCAAACTGTTGCTGTGATCACAACTGATGACAGGTATTACACACACACAAAAAGGAGAAGATATAAGCACATTAAATATAATGTGGAAAACCCTGCCTTTTTGGACCCAAGTTCACACATCAAATACATCATTAATGCAAAGTGACAAAAGTAACAGCGAAAAGTTCCTTTCAGCTCAATCTTGTACCTTATAATCAATTACTTGAAGATTGTAAACTCTAAACTTCTTGGAGACAGCACATTGCCAAAGTGAATGATCAATACATTGTATAATACCATTCAAAATGAATAAATAAACTATTTCAATCATCTAGGTTATTAATTTGGACTTACAGAAAGAGGTACCAAGGTTCTTCTAGACTTACTTATAGATCATATTCTAGGTTATTAATCAGTTTGGCTAGGGTTGTCAACTTACCTCAAGGCTTCCTGTTTATTATTCAGCTATTTATAATTTAGTGTTCTTCCAGACTTATCTACATTCCACATCCAGTTTTAGTATTATTCAGCTGTTGCTAGGGCTGTAGACTTACCCCAAGTCTTCTTCTAGTTCATGAAATCAGGTGTTGTTAGAGTTCTTCCAGAATGACCTACACTTTACACTCTATAATTTATTAAACAACCAGCTGTTTCTAGGGCTGTAGACTTACTCCAAGTCTTCTTCCAGAGTTCTGCCAGAATTAACTACATTTCACACTCTATAATTTATTCAAGACCAGCTGTTGCTGGGGTTGTATAGACTTACTCCAAGTCTTCTTCCAGTTCATTTATTAGCTATCATTAAGAGTTCTTTCATACTCTCATTTATTGTAGAATCAGCTGTTGCTGGGGCAATAGACTTACCCCAAGTCTTCTTCCAGTTCATTTATTAACTATCATTAAGAGTTCTTTCACACTCTTATTTATTGTATAATCAGCTGTTACTGGGGCGACAGACTTACCCCAAGTCTTCTTCCAGTTCATTTATCAGCTGTTTCTTTTCTTTAACCTCTGCCCTACTTCTCTGAAGTAGATGCTGCAGTTCTGTCAGCTGTCTAGATGCCTCCTGTAGCTCACCTCTGGCTCTGTTTCGCTCTACATCTAATTCTCTTGAGTGAGTCTGATGTTCACTAACCTCGTCAACCTTGGCAACGAGGGCTTCCTCTAACTCAGAGACTAAAGACAGAAAAAATTCAAGAATGAAACATCAGATTTACAACATAATTATAAAATTACTACCAAATGCACAAGGAAATGACGGCAATTGCCCTGCGACGCCAATTAACATGGCATCTAATACGAAATGCCAAACATTTAATACCACAGCAGCAAACCGGGTGCAGATATGATATATGGTGAGTACAAATCAGTAAATAAAGAAATGCTCGAGTGACAGCTATACATAGAGTTGTAGACCACCACATTACAAGCAATTTAATGGAATAAAAAAAATACCAATTTATGAATGTTTGAAAACTATACTATGAACTGCATTCCGACCTCAAAAGTCACAATATCTACTTGTAATAAGTCACACACACCGTGTGAATTTATTTTGATGGCTTCAGCTGGAGTGAGATAAGGAAGACAGCTTCGGTTACTTCGTAGACCATGTGATACCCTGAAAAACCGGGTATAAACCAAGCGAGGGCTAACCGGGTTGACCTCGTAATGAAGGCATAGTTTTAAATATGTACTACTCAAATGTGGTGATTTCCAAACTAGTCATTTATATAAATTACCTTTTTCCTTTTCTTCTGTCAATTCCTTCTCCAGTGTCTGTAGCTGACACTGTGCAGCAACTAATTGGTCATTTCGGTTGGATTCAGTCTTCTGATGACCACTGACCTCTGTCTCTAGAGAAAGAAGTTTCCTCTGAAGTTGCTGCAATTCAACTTTGACTTTACTGTACATTGAAAAAAAAAAGGAAATTAGGTTGGTTATCTACCCCCCAAGCTTGGTAAACTTGTAAATATAGTTGAGGGTGATAGATTATGGCTGCCCTTAATTGGATGGCCTCAGGGGACAAGTTAATGTGTTGAACTGTGCACACTTGGGTGTGACAAGACCATAAACCAAAGCAACTATTATAACAATAACTTTCGGTGTACATGGGAAATGAAAATTCTTTCTTCATTTATCTCCCTGCTGAGTATCGACTGTACTAAAACATCACATGAATTGTACATATATATTCATGAATCCAAACCAATTTGTACCAAAAACTTTAAGGTAATTTACTACAACCAATTGTTATATTTGATTCAGTTGGATAAAAAAAATGCATTATAAGCAGAGATTGAGCTCAGAAACTGGAAAGTTGTGGTAATTTAGCATGATGTAGTATGAGCATTTCTCAATGGAACGTTTTTCCACATATCTGTGATGTTAAATAACCAGGAAGATGGAGTTTGAACGGATGGCCACCTGGCCAGCCTTCAAACCCACCTTTCCAGGGTTTCTTCTTTATATCTAAACTAATAAACGACTAAGTTAAACGGAGACTCATCGATACAGGATATGACCAGTAAAGTCTCAAACATGACTCACTCCCCCACACACGCACGCAAGATGGTATGACACTTGGTATCTCACACCATATGGTAAATGAACTAATAACCCTGCACAAACATCTGTTGTTATCACACCATTTACCTGTGTTCTTTCGACACTTCCTGTAATTGCTTCGTCTTCTCATCGAGTTTAACGGTAGCTTGATTAAGTTTCGTGTCCAGACTATCCGATTCCTCCATACTCTGTGCTCTTAGCTTGGTCAATTCTCTCTCAAAGTAGCTCACCTGATGAAATGGAGAGATTTAATGAGAGTCTCAAGGGGAGGGAGGAGGGAACAACGGTGCAGGGATTTCCTCTGGGTCTGTGGTACATAGGGTGCTCTTAGGACCATCTCATTATCTATTGTTCCCCTCTTCATTATTTATTGTACCCCTCTTCATTAATTGTTGACGTTACTACTAACCACTAGGAGTGTCACTACCCATACTCTTTGTAGTTTTTACGATACTGACCTGTTCTTCAAGTTGACTTTTTCTTCTAGTTCATTGATGTGTTGGTTGCTCCCTAGTAACAATTCTTACTAAGCCCGACCCATGGGGCTACCTCCCCCACACCCCACCCATTACTATCATCCACTGCCTCTGCTCTTTACAGGTTCACATTACGAACCTGCTCTTCAATTTGGCCCTATCTTTCTTCTAGTTCATTGATGCGTTGGTCGCTCCTTAGTTACATCTGTTGCCAACCACCACCTTGCCCCCTATTGGCTGCCTCCCCCACACCCCACCTATTACTATCATCCACTGTCCCTGCTCTTTAAGGTTCACATTACAAACCTGCTCTTCAAGTTGGCTCTCTCTTTCTTCTAGTTCAGTGATGCGTTGGTTGCTCCCTAGTAACATCTGTTGTCTCTCATCCAAGGCTCTCTCCAGGCTATCTGTCTGGTTGGCCTTCTCTTCCATCTCATCAATGGTACGTTGTAGCTGGTTTTCAAGTGTCAGTACCTAAAGAGGTAAAGCACATATTTCTCAATCTTCTTCTTTCTCATTATATAAACTGTTGCAATGAACCAAATTAAATGAATCTATTCAAATGGTGAATAATTGTGTGAAATGCCAAGTCAAACATAGTTATACCATTCAGCTAACTTATTCACATATTCTGCAAAGCATCTCTTGGAATTTATTCTAGAAAGCAAAGAAATTATTGGTGAGAATGCGTTTCAAGGCCATCTCGTCACAAGAATCGTAAAGAGGAAACCAATTCAAAAACTAGATCATAAATAAGATAGCTTCTGTATAAGATCACTGAAATCACATACTGCCTGATTTGAAAGGCAAACAAAACTACTAAGAAACAAATTTCACTCTGAAGCTACTTCTCTTGTGTATTGAAGAGGACATTGAGCGGCTGTCCTGAGAGCAGTAATGGGTGTGACAGTACACGCCTGTCTTGAACATTTATGAAAAAAGAAAGGCTAAGAATCAGCTTGTGTTTATCCATGATCATCACATGCATAGGGTTCAAATGAGCTTCGTTTGGCTTCTTGACACTTGGGAAATACTTAAAATATCTAAACTAAGCTAAGCTAAACTATACTAACCTAAACTAACCTAAACCAACCTAACCTAACCTAAACTAATTTAAACTTACCTAACCTAAACTATACTAACCTAACCTAAGCTAACCTAAACTAACCTAAGCTAAACTAAACCAACCTAACCTAAGCTAAACTTACCTATCCTAAACTAACCAAAGCTCACTATACTAACCTAAGCTAACCTAAGCTAAACTAACCTAACCTAAGCAAGACTAAATTGTGTACAAAATATATTCGTATTATTCAATTCATATTATGATTCAGAGTTTTGAATTGTTTCCCTACCTCATGAGATGTTGTGGCTGTTTCCAGTTTATGTTTCTCTCTGCTTTGTTTTAGTTTGGTGATGTACATGGCTAATTCCTCCTTACAAATGACCAGAGCTGCCTCTAACTGAGATGATCTACTCCAGCCTTCCTTCATTTGTCTCTCCAGGGCTTGTCTGGCTACATCATACTCTGAATCTTTCTGCTGGAGAATCTACATGATAAATCAAGAGTAGAAAAAAGTTTGAAAAATTTCAGTTCCTTTTGTTGTTGTGTTTCTTCAAATTTTATATAACATTTTCTACTTCAACAGTAGGATTCATCTCATTATGAATTCACTACAGTCATTGGGATATTGCTAACTTCATAGCCACTAAGATGAAGATCTTCTCTAGTCTAAGCTCAAGAGAAAATGAAACAGCTCTAGGATTCCTTGCAAATCTTTGTTTTGTTGGTTGTGTTAGATCGGCCTGGAATGAAATCCTTTTGAAATGCTAAGAAGCCACTAATATATATGTTGGAGAAGCCAAATGGCTTACAACTCACACTTCATGTTGGGGGGCTAGTTAATTTACAGTTTTAGCTTATTTTGAATTGGTTTTGGCCATTTGGAAGACTATTTCAGTGGGAAAAGCATGGATTTCTCCTGGAAGCAAAAAACCTCCCAGATGCTAGGTTTCATTGCTTCCTATGCCAGCCCCTCAACCATAGCACTGATTATGTCAATCATTGAGCTGCAGAACAGGTTCATGGATTTATCCTTTCCAGTATATATATAAAATTTTATAAAGAGGAGTCATAAAATATGTTAACAGGGAGAATAACTAATATAAAAGGATACAGGATATCATATAAAATACATCTACACATAATAAAGTTAATACATGTTAGATAAGAGATTTTCTCATCCCACAATTTGCTTCCAATGTGAGTGCTTAATATTGGGACTATATATCCCAAATATTTCCAAACTGCTAAACTATATACCCACATCCTGGGAATTAATCAATGACAAACACTGGGAATATTCTTCTGCAAAATCTTCTGGATTATACAGCAAAGATAGATGAACCTTCCCATCAAAATTTGTATAGAACCAGAACCAACCATTGAAGCCAGCCTCCACTCACCACCATCACTACCACTCATCGCCTCCTCCAACCCTAACATGCAACCTTCCTGTCACCGTCCAGCCACGTGTCTCTCCGACCCGGCCCACAAAGTTCAAACTTAAAAATAACTCTCAAATTTCTGATCTCTCATTTTAGGAGTCTTATTTTTACCGGTCAGGGGTTTTCGCCCCTGGCTCGCTAAAGCGCCTTTCGGCAGAAATAGCTATTTACAAGACAATCTATGCTATACTTACCATCTGAGTCTGATGGAGTTTGGCTTCCAGCTGACCGACACGAACCGTCTTGTCTGTTATCTGTTTTTGAGAATTCTCATTTCTTTTGTTTCCATCTTCGAGATGAGACTTCAAGTTAATTACTTCATCCTGGAGCTGAAGATGAATTTTACAAAAAGAGTCTACAGGATCTCAAAGGTTTACTGGATACTCAAATAAATGATAAAGACAGATAAAATACTACATTGTCCTATTAAAGCCTTTAATCTTATAATAATCGTTATTATCACAGTTAGTCATAAATAAAATAACAGGAGAATGCATTTGCTTCCAATACATCCTTCAAATTCCAGGACACTTCCTTTTGACATTTGTGATGCAAGATGTGGATAGTTGAGTGACTATCGCTTTTACTCGTTGAATATTCATGAGGGTCTCACAGGGTATATAATATCTATTACCTGGCCAATGTGATGTTCCAGTTCTCTACACTGTTCAGAATGCAACGAATGTTCTTCTACCAACTTCTCTGAAATTTCTTCCACATGTTTAGACTTCTCTGAGAATTTCTTCTGTGAAATGTTAAAATATGAGATAGGCAGCCTTTAAAAGATTGAATACATGAATGGTCTTTTAATTTTTTATTATTAATAAGTAAAGAACACATATGAAGGAAATAATAAAAGGAAATATGGCAGTTATACTTGTTTACATTAAGGTCACTATCAATCACTTATCAGAATGCACATAATTAATGAGCACTATTTATTTATTTTTGAACAAGTGCAAGGATACACATAGTAAATGGGCACTATTTGTTTATTTTTCCCATGGGCGAGCATGTACATTTTTAATGCACACAATCTGTTATTTTCTCACATGTTCAACAATTTAATAGTAATTAGCACTATTTGTTTATTTTTCACATAATTATGTGAAGATACACATAGTTAACGAGCACTACTTGTTAATATTGATAACATGTGCAAGTATACACAAAGTTAATTAGCACTATTTGTTTATTTTTCCCATGTGCCAGGATACACATAGTAAACAAGCATTATTTGTTTTATTTTTGGGACATGTACATAGTTAATTAGCATTATTTACCTCCTTCCTTTTACCTTCTTTTAAACTAACGACAATGTCGTATTCGTAATATACTAATCCCCTTACATCTATCTTTTTGTGTCCACCATGGTCATTAACCTGTCTGTATTCTGTGCATGTTTTTGTCCCTTCTGTCCGTACGATATTTGTCATTTAGCCTCTGAAGAAAGATCCTGCATGACAAGAATTAGTCCATTAACCATAGCTTGCATTTTTCAGCTCTCTTGACCTCAACTTTACAGAAACTTTATCTCTCCTGCAAACAGACTGGTGAGTTTGGAAGAGTTGATTTGTTCACACCTTGCCATGTCTGCCTTGATCTGATAGTGATTTGGCTACTAGCTGTGTGATGAGTTGCATGATAGACGAATAGGCAGCTAAACTAAGGTGCGAAAAGATGGGATTGATCACTCAGCTAACCAACTGGAAAAAACTTGCCGTTCAGTACAAACGGCGGGTTTTTGGATGCAACCTATAGCTAATGGACACTTTCGCGGCATGTGCTAGGATTGAAACGTCAGGCCAACTTACTTTTACACATTCTATATATAACACAGGCTTACACAGTGGATAAGCAGTTTGCTAACAGTTTTATTTTATTTTGATTTTCGTAACATAGTTATTAGAGTTGATAGCTCAACTTCTCAGGTTTACAAATTAAAAACTCTCAACAGGAAGGAATTTCAGAGGACATGCAGAAAAGCAAAGTGTGTAATTTACCTCCAATATGTCAAACTGGTTACTCTTTTCCCTGAGTTTAAGATCGACCTGAGATAAAGACGAGAGTTGTTCTCTGAAGTCTGTGGTCGTCTTCTCCAACTGACTCTCAAGACTCACAATCTGCATCTCCTTCCTTTGAAGCTGAAAACAGAAGAAACATGACCCAATGAAATTAACGACATCGTTAGTGATTTGTGTAATTGTATCATTGGTACCAGATTACTGTTCTATTTGAAGGCTTCAACTTTCAATTGTCACCTCAGGAGGATGTGTGAAGTGCTTTTATTAGTATATATATATTGTTGTAAGTGTGCTTACTGTAGTTGTTACTGTGGGTGTTACGAGTGTTGTCATTGTGGTTATTACTGTTGTTGTTATTGTGGTTGTTACTGTTGTTGTTATTGTGGTTGTAATTGTTGTTATTATTGTGGTTGTTACTGTTGTCGTTATTGTGGTTACCATTGTTGTTAGTGTGCTTACTGTTGTTGTTATTGTGGGTGTTACTATTGTTGTTATTGTGTTTGATACTATTGTTGTTATTGTGGTTACTGTTGTTGCTGTGGTTGTTACTGTCGTTGTTATTGTTATTGTGGTTGTTACTGTTGTTGTTATTGTTACTGTTGTTGTTATTGTGGTTACTGTTGTTGTCATTGTGGTTGTTACTGTTGTTGGCTTGTGGTTGTTACTGCTGTAATTATTGTGGTTGTTATTGTTGTTGTCATTGTGGTTGTTACTGTTGTACTTATTGTGATTGTTACTGTTGTACTTATTGTGGTTGTTAAAGTTGTGGCATTGTGGTTGTTACTGTGGTTGTTCTTGTGGTTGTTACTGTTGCTAGTATTGTGGTTGTTTTGTTCTTGTGAATACTCCCAACGTAACAAGTCACATTAAGCTGCCGTTCAGAGATAAATCAAAGTTATCTAACATCCTGTGTTGCCATCAGTCCCTATCAGACATATACTTTAACTTTACATTATATATACAAATTATAAATATTGGTCATAGCTGTATTAATAATCCCGACATACTTTGTGATTGCTTCAACGACAGTCAACTTTCCTCTAACTACGGTTAACTTAAGGCGAAAGTGCAATATACATGACTTGCAAATTGGCTGACTTTCTTCAAAGTGACTGAAATCCTGACCATAGGACTTACCTCTTGGGTCAGATGGGAGAGTTTACTGCCTTTCTCTTCCATGTCCTTCTGTATTTGCGTGTAATGAGAATCGCGTAATTTAATCTGTCGACCGAGGGCGTCTTTCTCTTCCTTTACTTCTTTCAGCTGACTCTGTAGAGTCTGTAGTTTCTTAACTTGATGATTCCTTTCTTCGTCTAATCTGTTTATTATTTCTTGCAATTTAGACGACTTTCTTGCATCTGTATGAAGAACAAAACGAGGAAGGATAAACCAGAGGTTGGAGCTAGAGGGGGTATGCAAACAAAAGGCATGTTAACTTGTAACACTAAGTGGTGTTCTATCATCACAGGTACCATTCTACCAGAAAGTTTGAAAGATACTTTCTTAGCAATTTAGCAACAATAAATTTGATGGTTTTTCGCAAAGGTTTTTTTGGCAAATGTTGTTTTTATCTTTTTTTTATGTGTAAAAGTAAGTTGGCCTGACGTTTCGATTCTAGCAGGATCTTCTTCAAAGGCTAAATGACAAGTCTTTTTTTTAATATTAAATTCAGGTGAAAGAAGAATTCTCGCTGTATTTCCAGGCTATAACTTTTTTGAGAAAAATTCCTAAGTAACAGATCATCTCCATATTTACAGTTCAAAAGCATGTCACAGGGGATGATATAATTAAAGTAAGCATACCATAAAAATTTTCCATAGGTTTGTACATGACAGCTAAATAGATTTTTCTCTAGAACGTTCAGCAAATGCATTTAACAAGTGTCACCCAATATTGTGCTAAATCATTGAATTCAGCACATAAAATCAGGTACTCCTCTAATCTGTCTGACCTACCAATCTTGCTCTGCTCTACGATAGTGAGAAATTCCGATCGCAGCCCATCCAGAACGCTCTGATCGCTGTCCAGTCCGGCCGATCTCTGCTGCCATCTGGCATGATTCCTCTGAACTTTGGCATTCTTGATAGCCTTCCTCATCCTGCAGTAGATCACACACACAAATGATAAGAAAAGAGTTCATATATATGTAATGGAATAACTCATAGTGTTGATATATTGCATAGCCATTTTGAGGGTTGTGGATTTTTCCTTATTTCCATAAAATACCACAAAATGTTAAGGTTGTGCATACAAAAACAGCAAGCATCACAACTTGCAGCCGAAAAAAACCATTTGGTCACTTTGTAGTGTAGTTTGCTATTTGATAGTGGATAGTTCTTGCCAAAAGTCTTGCCTAGATTTGGTCTTGTTAGATTGCAATCCATATGTTCTGGACTTGAAAGTAAACAATTTTTACATTTTTTAGAGTGTCGATTGGTGATTTTGGTAGATACTGTCCCAGATAGCTTCCACTTTAATAAACAAACAGACATATGACAAGGTTCCTTTCATTACCAGAATGATATTAAACAAATCTAGTCTTGCAAGTCCCTACACCATGATTATAATTGAATCTACATTCTATTATACCTTAATTCTGCAGCAGCAGTTCTGGGGCTCTTCTTGCCGTCCGCCTCTAAGGTACTGTGTTCTTCCTCCAGGGTCTCTGCTCCAACCCCGTCCAGCCTGGCTGACTCGGGAGATGAATAAAAGTGTCTCTCATCTACGGGTGCAGAGTGACTTATTGTACTCAGGCTGCTCTCACTTGTTACACTAGGAAGCCTCTGACCAAAAAAAAAGCAAACAAACATAGAAAAAATGAATGAAATTAAAGAAAACATTAGAAAAAAAATTATCTTATGAATGAATAATTATGCAAATAGAACATAAATACTGATAGGACCAGCTGTCGATATTGACGATACATACACATATCAGATGCAGCCAGCAGGCCAATTCCCCCCCCCCCACCCTGCATACAAGAGTCGATTAACATAATTACGCTATGCAAACGAGGACAGCAAAAGAGGGTGCTCCAACATGGTTGCAGTGAGAAATGTGTCTTTGAGGAAGCAAGCCACATAGATACCTCCAAACTTTCTGACAAATTATATGCTCTGTGCATTCGTTAAAAAAAATCCATTATTTGAATGTTTTCTAACAAAAGAGTACTTTGGAATTAATTTTTTATCATTTTTTATCTTCATTTTTCAACTAGAGGGCACTTTGTAGTTGCAATTTTTTTTTATCAGATGGACACTCTCCAACTTCCAAAGTGGGAATAGGCTACTTTTTATAACCAAATGGGTAACTTTATGTTACAGGGCACTTTTGAGGTTTTTCAAAAATGTGAGGGGAGGAAGGGATGGGGAGGGGGGGGGGGGTGAACAGTGTCCTCCTGCAATGCCAACCCTGTATGCAACTGACCAACTGTTCCGTACCTTTCTCTGTTCTTCTCGTAGCTTTCCAAAGTTATCTTCACTCTTCTCTATGTCTTTCCTGACCTCTCTCAACTGTTCTCTCTGCTGTTGATTAGTTTCCTTCAATTCTACATTCTCTCTTTTGGCTTCATCGAGTCTGTTTCTCAATTGTTCTAGTTGCTTCTCTTGACCTGAGATGACATCTTCTAGCTCTTTGCTCACTGACTGAACACCAGACAAGCTATTGAGGTTAACTTTCAGTGATCTATGAAATAACGATATAATAAAACGACGCCATTAGCTTCGATTGCTGACACTTAAAAGAGCAAAATATTTGCATATCACAGAACATGAATGAAGAAACATTATGGGACTATGATGTCAATGGTAAGTCCATGCTCATGTATACAAGCTCTCTCAGCTCACAGCAAATGTTAAGACTTGAACACTCATCTCACTCCTTGAATGTGTCTCTCAGATCCTCAGACTATGGATGACATGATATCAGAACTAAGCGGTAGTGGATAACAAGTTTAACTTTAATTTGTACTTAGTGATGAGAACATGCTCATGTGAATCCTAACCTTTAACCCACTGATAAAGCAGATTCTTTGGTATAAATCACTTTAGAAACAAATTCTTTCACTCTACCACGATTACTACCCTCCTCCATAACCTTAATCTCCAACATATAAAACTAATCCTTACGCTACGCAATGCATTTCTCTCCTTCCCATCTCATATCATAAAACAAAGAAATCCTCAGTCCAAAATAAGAAAAATAAATTGATTCTCATGCCTGATGTATTGCTCTTGAAATGCCTTGCTAGGTTAGCACAATGCAGGTCCTTGATGCTGGCAATTACACTTTGCATTTACCCCATCTTAATTTCACAAATATGACTGACTACAACAATGTCCTCACAAAGGACCATGTTATAACAGAACTCCTTTTGCTCTATTACATCACTTTATTCCAGTTCTGCCCAAACAAAATTCAATGTTTGATCTCAGTGATCTGTATATCCAGTGGACACATCTTGATATAAACAAGGCTATGTTGTTCACATGCATCCACTGCCGAGACTCTGAGTTAAAGGGTGTGAAGACTTGCGCACAAAGAAACGTCTGATGCCGCCATGCCGGTAGTTTCGAATGAGGTGTAACAGAAGTGTTAGACACCACCATCAATCCCAGATAATACACACACAGCTTGCTACTGTCGGTAATTAAACACTAGTGTACAGTCAATACATGCATCTACGGTCAATACCCACAACACAGTGTACATAGCAGCGATGTACATTTCAGCAGGGAGTTGTTACGGAACTCCCTGATCTCAGGTCCAGATAAAAGATAACAACGTATCACGTTTCATGACTGTCTGCATTTTGTAGCAACAAGAAGAAAACGTCACTTGCAAGCAACGAAAAGTTAACTTTATTCAGAGGCGGCACGCGGTTTGGGGCAAGTCTTCAATGTCTTTCAGGAGTGTGTAAGCTTTGGTAGAATAGGGAATAATTTAGTGTAAAAAGTTTGCAGAGCAGATTTTGAGGCTACGAAATACTCTCTGATAGGATACTGTCTCTCATAAAATACTATGGTTCTGGATTACACAAACTGCTATTTTTGCACTTGTACATAGCAGTTTACCCATCTTGCATGGCATTTTGCCGTGTGGTACCTGATAAATTTCACTGGTGTACCTTGAGATGTGAGTTCATAGTATGAGTTACTTTCTCTACCCGACACCATACTCACCGGACTTCTTCTCTAGCATTCTGTAGTTCTTCCTCCAGAGATGTTGCCTTCTCCAAGAGCACCTCTCTCTCTCTATCGCAGTGTTGAAGACTTGTCTCAAGATACTGTTTAGCATGCTCGTGCTGTAGACATAATGTAGAAAAGCTCTTTTAATCCCTTGATATTTCACAGTTTAACACAATGAGTAGTTTCAAGATGCTAATGATGTAGAATATCATCTGAAACAGAGCCACAGGTCCCTACAAAGCCTTACAATTTGGCTGAAGGCAAATCTCTTAACAATCTCTTAACAAACGGTTTCTGTCCTACAGTAGGTTATGAGACATTTTCAATGATGGAGTTATATTATAATACAAAAGAACTCACAAATTATCATGTTTAATTGTATAAATGTCAAATGAGTCAATAAAAGAGATGGAAAAAAAAAAAAAAAGGTTATGGGACATTTTCCTAGCATATTTATGAAAGCAAAACGAAAAAACAAAAATTAACACAGATAATTATTGCAGAGTATTACAACAACAGAACATAATACATTACCTCTTTAAGTTCTTCTGCTACCTTAGATTTGTAATCCATTATCTCCTGCTTGTTAGAATCCAACATGTGTTTTACTTCAGCTTTCTCTCTTTCAGCTCTGAAAAACACAACATAAAAAGAGCACCTTTGAAATGACAAAGCAAATACCAATACACAAAATAAATATGCAAAACTTTGATCTTAAAATTTTACTTGATACATGGGTAGGTGTAATCGACTTATTATCGAACAGACAGTTTGGAGGGGCGGAGGTGAGGGGGGGGGGCAAGGAAGGGACTTGAAAGACTTCGTTTTGTGGTACAGTAATTCATTATTTGTTTTTAACTTTACAAACAATTCCATCCTTCTGATCCTTACAGTTCTCTTCACCTCATTCATCTCCCCCCCCCCCCTTCCTTCCATCACCCCTGCCTTACTTCTTTTCCACTTCACTATTGACTTTATTAATGATAATGTAATATTAACTCACCACTGTCAGTCACTATCTTAACCGACCAGTGGCATGCACTGTATCCCATAATTCCCATTTCATGGTATATGTGCCATGAAAGCCATCTTTAATGTTATTACACCTGAATCCACTGTCAGTCACTATCTTAACCGACCAGTGGCATGCAATGTATCCCATAATTCCCATTTCCTGGTATATGTGCCATGAATGCCATCTTTAATGTTATTACACCTGAATTCAATGTCAGTCACTATCTTAACCGACCAGTGGCATGCAATGTATCCCATAATTCCCATTTCCTGGTATATGTGCCATGAAAGCCATCTTTAATGTTATTACACCTGAATTCAATGTCAGTCACTGTCTTAACCGACCAGTGGCATGCAATGTATCCCATAATTCCCATTTCATGGTATATGTGCCATGAAAGCCATCTTAAATGTTATTACACCTGAATTCAATGTCAGTCACTGTCTTAACCGACCAGTGGCATGCAATGTATCCCATAATTCCCATTTTATGGTATATGTGCCATGAAAGCCATTTTTAATGTTATTACACCTGAATTCAATGTCAGTCACTGTCTTAACCGACCAGTGGCATGCAATGTATCCCATAATTCCCATTTCATGGTATATGTGCCATGAAAGCCATTTTTAATGTTATTACACCTGAATTCAATGTCAATCACTGTCTGAACCGACCAGTGGCATGCAATGTATCCCATAATTCCCATTTCATGGTATATGTGCCATGAAAGCCATCTTAAATGTTATTACGGTCACCTGAATTCAATGTCAGTCACTGTCTTAACCGACCAGTGGCATGCAATGTATCCCATCATTCCCATTTCATGGTATATGTGCCATGAAAGCCATCTTTAATGTTATTTCACCTGAATTCAATGTCAGTCACTGTCTTAACCGACCAGTGGCATGCAATGTATCCCATAATTCCCATTTCATGGTATATGTGCCATGAAAGCCATCATTTAATGTTATTACACCTGAATTTAATGTCAGTCACTGTCTTAACCGACCAGTGGCATGCAATGTATCCCATAATTCCCATTTCATGGTATATGTGCCATGAAAGCCATCTTTAATGTTATTACACCCGTCTCTAACGGCGGACCTGTGGCATGCAAGGATATCCTATAGTAGGCAATCCAAGATATACTATAGGCCATAAATGCCACCTTCTTGGTAATTACCTTTGCCTCACGTCAGCTTCTGACCTGAGATCGTCTCTGATGGAGTCTGCTTCACGTCTGCTCTCGTTGATGAAGTCTTCCCATTGTTGTTGCTGAGATAAACTTCTCTCTAATTCTCTCTCCACAGATCTATGGGTCGTAAAACCATTTGAAAGACAAAAAAAATCCTTCACATTTTTCTCCAATTACCTGGATAACCTCAAATCGTTAGATATTTTTTTTTTTCATTTTGTTGGTAAACTTCAGTACATGTGTTAAACTGAATAAATTAAGCATGAAATGTTGCATTAAAGAGGCTGCCCTTATAGTGCATAACTCTACAGTCTTCATAACCAAAAAACATAAAACAAGAATTTTAGTTCTCAGTTTTATGATATGCTCATGTTAATATGGAACACCAAACTAGCATTGAACTCAATTTATGGACTAATAATGCTTCAAAGAAGAGTTATTATGCTTCTTGAATTTCAGGGTTATATAAGCTAACTTGAAACTTTACACCATTTCCTCCAAGCTTCTACATAATTGGAATCTATTTAATTCTCTATACAAGGAGGAACCCTGAAAACAGGATCCAATTTACCAGAATACACTAAATTACTGTGGAGGCAACAGTTACCATGGATAAAGTCATTACCACCCTGTTCCATCAGAACTTACGAAGCTCTGATCACATAGGATGCACTAAAAGCACTAGAAATTCCACTGGATATTTTCGTTGAAATTATCTTACCCCTCACCCTCCCCCCTACCATTTTAGACTGGCTTGACTTGATTCAGAAATATTTTTCACAATATTCCAAATGATTGAGATATTTCCATTTTACTTACCTGAGATCTTTGTCCTTGGATTTCAGGTCACCTTTCAACATCTTCACCTGTTTCTTCAATAAATCCACATTGTCTATTTGCTGAAGAATCTGTGCAAAAACAGAGGGGAAAAGAAATATTAATAAATAATATAACTAATTTATTTCCAAACATAACAGATCTAAATGACAGTTGGCCTAGATACTCTTGATGCTGAATAATTAACATAAAAATAAAATAAAACTGTTAGCAAACTGCTTATCCACTAGAGAGCCTGTGTAAGAGAATGTGTAAAAGTAAGTTGGCCTGACGTTTAATAATTAACATGCAAGAAATGAATAAACTTTGACTCTTGGTACCTGCATCTGAGAAGCCCTATCATCAGTGTTACAAGATTCCACTTCATTCTGCAATCTGTTATTTTCATTCACCAAAAGGCTGTTCTCTTCTCTCAGCTGATGAAGTTTCTCCATGAGGAATTTCTGATCTCGTTCTTCTGATGTCTTTGTCTGAGAAGTTAAATTCATATGGAGTATCTCCCATGTAAAAGGTTCAACTCGGCAGTATTTTTATTTCCCCAACACACACAGAACCATAGAGTTTTGTTTGTTTGTTTATGTAGAATCAGCTCAGCAGGCTAGTAGCGTACTCTTTCACAAAGTCTAGCATACGTAGGTGCTTTAACTTGTACTCACTCACATAGAGAGTGCAGTCAACTTGGGCCAAAATAGTTTTGAAAACCTAGACAAGCGTACAGTAGGTTCCAGTGCAAGATTATGTACTCGTACTCACACTTAGAGACCTATACTTGTATGTTTATACAAGGGGATCTCTACCTATTCATCTACAATTTTGTTTTAAAATAGTTTGGTTTGAAATGGATACTTATACTGATAACTTACTTACTTAATTTATAATGTTGTGAAGAAACACCAGCTTACCAACTTAGACCAGCTTCTACTTTCTCTGTACTTTGAAGATGAATTCTTGCGGACTGATTGGTCGCTGACTGATCTCCGTTCTGAGGGGTGTGCATGATCATCCAAGTCCCTCAACGAGAGGAAGGGGAGCAGTTCATGAGAGTCTGATTCAGTGAGTGAAGGATGTCTACAAGAAAGAAACACAGTTAATATATCCCTTAATTTGTAGAATTCTGTAACTCTAAAGTATAGCAGTAATTATCTGTAGCACAGAATTTTCTTGTCACATTGACCAAAAAAGTTTCTTAAGTCTATTGAGCTACACACTGTGGAACAGTTACATATATTCATGTACTTCACTGCATTATATGATTCAAACTAATGATCTTAAAAGAAATATATGATATCAGAGCTCATCATTCTTCTACGAATCAAAAGATATTCAAATTCAGCTTCTTCTACATTAGAGTTTCTAAATATTATCTCTGGCTTCCATAGCCTGGTCATAGAAATTATAGTTCAGCTTTACCTGAAAAGCCACTGATGAAGGGCACTTCACAGCTAAATGTACTGTAGAGTATCATAAAATAAAGTGAACACATCCTTTCCCTGAAGATTTCATATCCATACCATATCTTGCATGTATTGTCAATATTAGCTGTGAGAGTATACATACACCACCTTACCTTGGGGCCTGTAACTTTTGAAGACTAACTTCCGTTTGATATAGACGTCGCTTTAATTCCGAGACATTCCTGAAAATTTCTTCGTTGTCATCAAATTCACTGGCCATGACAGTATAAATATTCGGTGATGAACCTATCAAAGGAAAAAAGATATTGCATGAATAAATACAATATAGCATAGGGGCCTATGTGCGAAGGCTAACCTACACTGTACCTTGGTTACTAGTACTATAGTAAAGGCTTCATAACTGAAGCACCCCCGTAATTGACGCACCTTCAATTATTACTAGCAATGATACAGCAGGCCACCGAAACTTTTTGCAGTCAAGCAGAATTACATATTTCATGAGTTTGAATCCATTTCAGGTATTTGCTGACCAAATTGTGGTATTTTTTAAGCTTTTAACACACTCCCCCCAGTTTTGCACATTTTTTGGGCATTTGGAAATCTTACACCCTAAAAATAACCAACATTACCTCAATATGATAACACTACTCTCTGGGACCTGAACTGTCTGAGCTTATAGGCTCAGAGCATAGCAAACAGCATCTAAAGTCAATGGATGTATACTAAGGCCTACCTGTACACTACAGGTAGCTTATCGACAAATGTGTCAATTTAGGGGTATGAAAGAACTTGACATGGCAGAAATTTTGTGGTCAAATTCTGCTCAATTGTACAGTGCATAAGCACAGAACCTTAAATATTTTGAGATCATAACATTTCTGAGGAACTACACATATGAAATACAGTTGACGCACTTTATACAGTTGACGTTGATACAGTTGACGAAATACAGTTGACGCACATACAGTTGAGTGATTTGGATTTTTCCTTGATAGACATCGTTGATCAAATCCTTAAAGTAGCATGGACACTTCTAATTCCGGACACCTAAGCCTTAAAACACCCCAAAACTATATCTTCTGGTATAAATCACCTGAAAATATACTTGATATGGTGGGAGAAGTGTGTTATATTACGATACACGGCCAAACTTTCTTTCCTGCAAACTGTTTTCACGTTGTATTCCAAGAAGATTATTGTGATTGTGGAACTGGTATTTCTTTGCTAGAGTATTGCTAATTTTCGGACACACAGTCCCACAGTGTGGCGCTGGTGATAAAATTGGTGGCGCAGTTGCTCTTTCAG
>JAIPMN010001027.1:5436-32639 GCA_020650975.1 Apostichopus californicus | reverse complement strand
TATGATAATCATCGAAACCAAACAGCTGAAGTAAACTGAAGTATAATAAACCGAAGAAAGGTATAATAAACAGAGGTACAAGGCTATAAAGTGACAGCAGTAATATATAGTATAATAAATAAGTATAAAAAGTTGAAGAGAGAAAACAGTATGAAGCATACAACAAGAAACATACGATAGGTTGAAGTCCAAGGCAGCCCGAACGCACAGCAGTCTAGACACGCCGAAACTGGGTAGCGTGCGAGTCCAGACTCGAGTACTATACTGTCCAGTTTGTATACATAGTGAAGAAACAGATCAAGAGTTTACTTGTCAAACGTTTTGGATGGTCATGTGTTGTCAACGAATTTAAAATGACCTGGTAGGATCACTCCACAGCACAGAAACTTGGGTCATGTGATGTGCTCGCATGTGCTAATAGGATATTATTGAACCCGTTATCAGGATAGGCGTTCTGTAGACAACAGAACGCCACCATAGGTCTCGCACCACAAATTAATTGATCCATTGACTTACACACTAAACTCGTCACTTTCAGGACCTGTCAAAGCATGGATAGAAGTTTTCAACTCTTACATCCTACCCACCACACTACAGCTGAGATCTTGGCCTATCATGGAACTTGCAAACTTCCATATCATGACCGTTTAGATTTTAAGCTAGAAGAGGAGCAAGTTTAGAATACTGAACCCCCACCCTTCCATCTGCTCGCACCAACCTGAAGCTATCCCAGGATTCATCCCAGAATTCATCCCAGAATTATATTATATTATATTATATTATTATATTATATATTTGATCCAAGTCACAAAAAAAAACAAAAAAAAAACAGTATACAAACAACAAAGTAAGAAAACACAAAGTGGATCAGGATGTACAAAAGGAAACCAAATTCCTGTAGCCCGAAGGCCTGTACACCCTTACAATAAGAGACTAAGAACTATAATAAATATATAATATTCACAAATAAACCATAAGAAATATAAGAATTAAAATAGACAAATTACACATGTGATAAAGCTAAGAAATGTTCCTTAATATTTTTATTATTAGTATTAATATTCATCCCAGGATTCATCCCAGGATTCATCCCAGGATTCATCCCAGGATTCATCCCAGGATTCATCCCAGGATTCATCCCAGGATTCATCCCAGGATTCATCCCAGGATTCAGATTCATCCCAGGATTGATGAATCCTGGGATGAATCCTGGGATGAATCCTGTGATGAATCCTGGGATAGCTTCAGGTTGGTCTACAACACATTCGATGCTAAAAATGTGAGAATGGTGAGCAGAATTCTTGACTTCGGGTTTAAGCCACAACTGGTATGAATTAAACACAAACCGAAATAAATATAAATCTGTTCCTTATATTTTGCAATTAATAGAAGCGATGCTGTCAAACCGCAATAATTAACTTCTTAAAAAAAACACATAGGCCTAAATCGATTAAGTTAAGTCAAGTGTAGTACTAGTACTAGTAGTAGTTTCACGAAAGTAACGCAGACAGGAGAGGAATGGAGCAGGAAATCCTGGTCTATTGGGTAGACATAGTGTACTGTACATACAAAACAATGCGAAGACAAAGTATTTATATAATAAGTCTAGACTTACCTTGTTAGTTGGAGATCGTACTTTTTTGCAGGTTATAAGAAACACAAAGTGCTGTACACAGAATGTTCCATTACAATGTAATCAATGCTAATGAATATGTTGCCAGTTTACTGCAGGGAGAAATAATTTCACAAGCACGTAGCCTATATATGAATAAGCCTTTCGGACTTGAAACCACAAATATTTTGTACAGGGGTCTTTCATATATTTATTTTGATATTTTGTATATTTTTATAGTTTGTTTATTGTTGCAGATATACATTTTATATTTCACACATTTTCTGCAGCCTAACTCCCTAAGTATCTTTCTGCAATAAGATTCATCATGCATTTTACTTGATCTTTAAATTTGCATTTGCAGTCAGATATCTCCTAGGCCTACCACACCAATATGTTAGTCCAAAGTATGCCTTCACTTATGTTTTATTGAGTTTTATAACCGTTGCTCAACACTGTCATTGTTCTTCAAACAAGCCTATTTTGCATAACATTTAGTTGCAAAAGGTAAATATTGTTAAGGGTCATTTGTTCAATCTTAACATACCTTCCTTTTCATTGCTATGCAAAACAATTGTTTTGTGCAAGTCTTTTGCAATTTTAAATTCCAATTGTTATTATGATTCCCATTTGCCATAAACTGGTAAGCTAGGCTGCACTACTACTTAAATTGCAACATTTTGGGAAAAGAAGGGATTTATGCATAGATGGTATGGAAATTATACAGATTACTTAAGTGGCTGTAGATTTAGAAATGATGCCAACTAACTGCAATAAAATATTCATCATCATTACGATCTTCCCTGCGTATAGATAGCAAATACCACCTGAGTTCCCTGTGTTTGGCCAAAAACAGGAGAGATTGAATATCTACCCCAGTTGGTACTGCTAGCAATACTGAATGCTCATCTGCACAAATTCATGATTAAACACACAGTGTACTATTTCAGTGTCTTCATACAGGAAAGTAGTACCAGCCATTAGAGCACTTGTGTTTACAATCATATGTGGTGGCTGGTCAATTAATTAGGTGCGCTCAAGGATGAATCCAAATGGCAGTGCTTGGCATAGTTTGTTCTATCAAGAAACAAATTATCATAAAGCTCCAGTGAATTTGAGGAGTGTTTAGTCTATAGGCAGGCCTGACCATCATGATGATTTTATAATATATGAAATGATCAGAAGCACTTTTCTTGTGCTTAAAACAAAACTGACCTACCATTGAATTGATTCCTTTGTTTCATTGGCAGCTGTCCAAAAGTCATGTGCATCATCACCTTGTAGGTCCATTGTTATCATGGAAACAATTATGTCATCATTGTTGCAAGGGGAGTGTGTATCTTCATCAGAGACCCTAACAAATCTGGGCGAAGTTGTCAGCAATATCTGTGAAACACTTACCAGTTGTAGGAACAGTCTGCTACAGAGCAAAGATACACAGACAACCACAGATGTTCATGGTGGCCCTCTGCTTCATATAAACTTATTGATTAGTCTTTTTGAGACTAATCATTGCAAGATGGTGCAAGAATTACAGCAGAGACTTATTGGTGACACAAAGTTATTTGAATCACTGGTAAGTGCAATCAAACATAACAGATTTTAAGATTGTGTAAAAGTTAGAGGACCTGATGTTTTGAACCCAGCAGGATCTTCTTCAGAGGCTGAATGATTGTAAGATTGAAAGGGTGATTTCTATCCAACAGTTATTGCATATGTTGCTTGTTATAAGTTGAGTAGTGTAAAGTTATCTAGTAACTTTGTGAAATGTCTTTATCTTCCCCTTGTATAGGTATGGTTCCTCGGTAATCACAGTCTTCTCTTGGCTTACTCTGCTTGTAAATTGTTGGTTGCTTTTCTCATCCATGATGCTGCTAGATTGGTAAGTTTATTCAACATACAATGTTGTTTTTAATGCTTGTTCAATGTCAGATTTCTTGAAACATGAACACTCTTCAGAACATTTTTTGTATGTTCTTGCCAGATCAACAGTCGTTGATATATATGACAAAAAGGAGAACAAAGAAAACAGTTATTGTCAAGAAAAGGTAGAAATATAAATAGTCAAATTAAGAACAGTAAATGAAACAAAAAAAATCTGCATTCTCAAAACTGATGAAGTTTTTTTCCCCTAGTAAAAGCTTTCTGTCTTGTGTTTATATTGTTTTCATGTTAATATCTTTTTTCTTTGATTCTTTTCTAGAGCAAATTCAAGTATCTCATCCATAGCTGTCTGGGAACCTCTTCAACAAATAACAATTATCATTATCATCAAATACTTCTAACATTTGACCTCTTTAGGCTCCTCTGTAAGAATCCTCAGATTAAGGAAAGTAAGGATTGCTGTTCTTGTGGTGAAGTCCAGAATATCATTTGGGTAAACCATGCAGATGATATGCTCGAAGCAATGTCTTGCTTTGTTTCACTGCTGGGACCACTCCAATTTTTCAGCGTGGAGAAAAGAGATTCGAATTGCGATGTCGATGCCATAGCTTCAGATCTCCTCTGTCAAGAAATGAAAGGGTTCAGAAATTTTCAGCCAAGAGAACTGGAAATGTTATTAATATCATTCCTGAAGATGGTCAAATCTTTTGTAAAGAGAAGCAATAAAGACGAATGTAGACCATTTTGGTTTACAATTGTCGACTTTCTGCTAATCCTTTTGGAGAAAGGTCTGTGGAACACAAGGCATTCCTTGAGGATATCTTTCGATATCTTGGCAACAGTCTTACAGTCGAGACCGAAGAAAGATCCAGTGCTGAACAGGGATTTACATGCACCTCTAGTTCAGACAGCAAGAAGCATCTGTGAACTAGTTAATAAAGAGTGGCTGATTAAACTACCATGCAGTACTGACCCTGTAGGCTTCGGAGGATTTCACTTCACAGAGTCTTGTCCCGACCAGATGAGAGATTTGATATTACTTCGGAAAGTAACGAAATTAATATTCATGTCCGTACAATTGATGACAGAACATGATCAAGGTGAGTTATTTTCAAACTAATATATCGTTACACTTCTCATTTCACCATAGATGTTTATTTTCGAAGATTTCTTGCTTTTCTTCAGATTTTTTTCCGTTGAAATTAGTGACCCCAACACAATGGCATAGATATATTTGAAAGATGGGCCCTGGGGACATTTATGTCACCATTTTGCATTTTTTCTTTTAATTATTTTATAAAAATGAGGTTACACTATTCTTTATCTCATATTTTTCCTCCTCCTCCTCCTCCTCCTCCTCCTCCTCCTCCTCCTCCTCCTCCTCCTCCGCCATAGTTGTGTTTTAAGTCCTGAGCTATAAAAGTCCTAAAACAATGGTCAGCTTCAATGTATTTTGAAACAGCTGCTAGGAGTGTCCTTTCCTTTTAGGATAACCTGTGAAATTTAGTGTCTCTCTTAAGAACCATTTAATTACATACAATATATTTGACTAGCAGTGGCGGAGCTAGGGGTATTGGTCAAGGGGGGCGAGAATGGTCTGTAGGGGCGCTTTCGACACTATCTAAGCGGAGCGCCACCACAGGTTGGCGCGGAGCGTACAGAAATTTTTTGAGTAAAGATACTTCCTAGATCGCCGGAAATGACCCTTTCCGGGCCTTGCTAATTTTCAGATAAACGAAGAATAAATAGGTGTCATCGCCAACAAAATGTGACAAATGTCAATAGGTAGATGAGAGCGCAATAAAAAAGTAAATAATCGCGAATAAGTTAAAAGTGGTAAAAAGCTGAAAAGGGCGCCAGCAGTCCATTTGAGTCCGTCAGGGGGGGCATCCGCCCCCCCTGACTGTATGGACGCTCCGCCACTGTTGACTAGGTTGATCAGTTTACCTTCCTTTTACCCTTTTTTTCTTTCTTTTTTACAGGAGAGCAAATTTTGCATTTGCAATGGTCTGCAAGTAGCCTTGGCCATTTGAAGACGTCTATAGAAAGTTTGAAGTTAGACTCATTATCAGAGTTTAGGTCAGACTGGATCATTCAGTTATTTGCAGATGAGGATGAAATGATGGTATCAGTCCTTTTCATCGCTCTGAAGACTTATAACCAGATAATTAAAACATTTTCATTTCCTGATATTGCAACAGTTCCAGCCTGGTGTGAACTGAAACACTTACTGTGTCCTCATCTTTTATTTTGGAATTATTTAAAACTATTGGACTTTGATCATTCAGTACTCTTGGACTTTCTGATATCTTCTGAAACAAATTTCTTAGAGTATTTGACTGCATATCTACATCTTATGAAATGCGAGTGGGACAAATGCTGTGATGTGTTCATGATAAGTAGTAATAATATGCATGAGATTACAGAGCATGTCTCAGAGGTTGACTATGAAGATCCTGAAGTTCCACCAAAGAGAATCAAGAAGATAGCAAATCCTCCAAGCAATTCTGATGTCACATCTTGCATCTACTCAGAAGGTGATGTTACTTTAAACCCAGCGGTTAATGAGCCTGCTTATAGTATTAATAGCTTTGGTTGTCATAAAGAGCCAAACAGTAAAGAGAGGAAAGACATTGATACTAGAAATGATGGAACCAAAACAGATTGTGAAAAGGTGGATATCAATTCTGGTTTGGATCAGGTTCTCTCCGTTTTGATCCGTCTCAGAATGTCTTTAGAGCGATTGCAGAAAAGAAACATGTTTCCTTACTCGATTTCTCCGCTCATTCAGTCATTACTAGAGTTAGAGGCTTTGTACGAACAGTAAAATATTTATGATAAAAATGAGCTAGTTGGAATTTGTCATTTGTTGTCTTTGTAGTAGAACAATGATATTTCCTGATATAGTGTATTATAACCCAACAAAATTTTACACACTGGTTGTTGGAAGTGGATTTTTATGGAATTTTATATTGGTCAAACTAGGCATTTTCTACATAGGTAGCTCTGGTCATGATGCTCAGAGATGCGTTCTAAGTTTTGGAGCCAATTTCATGTACCTGCTTCTCTTATCTGTGCTGCAAAGCAAAGATTAAGAAAATAAACCTTTGGTTATTTCAAATAAATTGAGCTAAATGTATACATATTGTCTAATGCTTTTCTGTTTCTTTCCAATGTTGTTTATTGATTTATAGAAAGAAAATTTGTGATATGTATTCAAGGTTGATATTTCTTTAGTGCAGTGAAATTTGTTTCCACTAGTAGTTTGGTTTATCAGGAGCATTGCCTTATTTAGTTCAAGGCTCCTAGACACCCATTCACTCCCTGTTTTCCTCCCCCCCCCCCCCAAAAAAAGAAAAAATCTGAAGAAGTGCAGGCAGATATGCCTACTCCTCCCCCCAGGCAACACAAATGTAAATCTTATTTTTTTTCAGCTCCAAACAGTTCCATTAAGATTTTCCGTTTCAATAAAATTTTCTGTGGAATTTGATTATGTTTTTATTTAGTTTTAGGAAATAGTGTTTCTAGTACAGAGAACATAGAAGTGGGCTTGGGGGCAAGGGACAGCAATTTCAGAGTAATTCCGACCTTCGGACATGCATGTTGTCGTTTACGTATCAAACGATATTTATATACTACGGTTACATTGTCACAAGGGTATTTTGTGCATAATTGGCGTTTCATAGGGCAAACTTGGAGCACCTAACATAATTGTTTTTGTTGCATTTAAATTGTATTGACCAGCAAAGGCTAACGTTAGGCTTACGACTGGTTGAGATTCTCTGACATACAACGATGGGGAAGTCTTCAGAAAAGCGTAAACATCGAAAGGATCGGCGTAGGTCGAGATCACGAAGCAGAGATCGATCAAGTCCCAGAGAGTTTGATAGGGACCGATCATATAAATCACAGAGAAGAAGGTTTGATGATCTCTTCGCATAGTACATGCTGTCTGTGACAACATGATTCCAAATATAGGCTCTTGAATTTGAAGTAGAATAACACATGGATCAATTATGCGAAATAAGCTTGACTATTGTGTTAGTGTACTGCAGTGTAAGTTAGGCCTAAGTAAGTTACAACAACACATTTACGTATAGGGATACTCCACAAATTACTATGCACTGTAGTTAATTAAGACGATTCCTACTCCAAACCAGGAAGCTTCGAAATTGAGTATGGTCTTAAATGAAATTGTATGAATTAGAATCAGAATTTGTTAGTTTCTAAAGTTCTGGTATTGGTAAATTAGTGGCTTAAAACTTAAGTTAAAGTTAGGCCTTGCTTAGATATACTAGCATGGACACTTCGAATTCCGGACACCTAAGCCTTAAAACACCCCAAAACTATATCTATTGATATAAATCACCAGAAAATATACTTGATATGGTGGGAGAATTGTGTTATAGTACGATACACGGCCAAACTTTCTTTCCTGCAAACTGTTTTCACGTTGTATTCCACGAAGATTCTTGTGATTGTGGAACTGGTATTTCTTCGCTAGAGTATTGCGAATATTCGGACACACAGTCCCACAGTGTGGCGCTGGTGATGAAATTGGTGGCGCAGTTGCTCTTTCAGTAATTATAACAGACTTCATAGATCTCCGTCATTTTATTGACAAATATGTAAGTATTTACTTGCACACGGGTCATTTTGGAGAGAAAATAACTGTAGCTTCGTACTTTTTGGTGAAATTTGGCTCTTCCTGTAGGTTGTCATGGTGAAATCGTGCATTTCTTAGGGGTGTCCGAAATTCGCAGTGTTCCGAAATTCGCAATACTGACTATACTAGTCTAGGCTCGGGTAGCATTAGCAACTCCAATCCCATTGGTAGGAAGTTATACTTTATGATAAATGCTACATGCCATTGTGGTCATGATTGAAGACAAAAGACATTGTTAATTTCTTTTTTGAAATTATCCTGTCTCATCTCAACTGGTAAAGGTTTACTAGGATTGTAATGTTAATGACATTTATAATTCGTTGTCATATTCTGAAGAGAGAAACTATATTCTAGGAGTAATTTAATATAATATACATCTTGTGTGGCAGATTTGATGTTGATTAAATTGGTGTCTCATAAAATACTGCAAATATTACATGTCCTCTTTACAAAAACCGCTCATGAATGCACGTTTGCACTTGTGAAGCAATTAATCGTCAGTGATTTTGCAAGACCAGATAAACATTATCCTGGATGACAATGTTAAGTGACCGTTAATAGTGATTAATAGTGATTTTGAGCTCATTAGGTATTCCCTAAATGTCATTTATCTTAGTAGAACTCCATCAAGCTCAGATGACAGTAGTAGTGATGGTAAACGTCGTGGCAGGTATTCACGCTCACCGCAGAAGAAGCAAAAATCCAGGAGGGAACGATCCAGATCTAGATCTCCTGTGAAACGAAAGAAGGAAGAACACAGGCCATTGACGAAAGAAGACAAATTGTAAGCTTGATTATTCACTGGAATTTTAAAATAGCACTGAAATAGTTGATGAGGTACCTATATTCATGACTAACAAGTAACTGCTCAAACTCCATCAGTATTACTTTAAATAATATTGCTTATACAGGCTCATACATGCAGGGATGATTATAATTGATAGAATTTGTATGGTGCAGGATTTTGTTCCTTTTTCTTGTCTAAATGTTGGTTTATCCAAAAACCAATTGGTATATGATGGTATATGATAATAAGGTAAATTTGAGATAGTTAGGGCATTAATGTTTATTTAAAGGATAGTGGTGATGATAATCTGTCTGATTTTGCTCACTGGTCTATTGCAATCCTTCAGCTACGTGATGTCATCAATGGTATGACCAGAATCTGCCAGAAACAGGAAGAGTGTGTAAAAGTAAGTGGGCCTGCCGTTTCGATCCTAGGAGGCATTCAGCCTCTGAAGAAGATCCTGCTAGGATCGAAACGTCAGGCCCACTAACTTTCACACAGTCTCTTTAGTGGATAAGCAGTTTGCTAACAGTTTTTGTTTTATGTTGAGAAACAGGTAGAATTATACTTGTCAAGGTCAGGAGTGAAACTGCTAGAAGCAAGAAAAACTTTCCCTTCTTTGCATATATGTTGATGTTAACTGTTTAATTCTACTAATTGGGTGGAATAATCCACAAAAGTGTCTCCAAATACAAAACTCATGTTTCCTTGTTTCACTGGGACAGTTTTGGCCATTTTCATGAAAGTTTGGTAGATTCAAATTGCAAGTGAAAAAGTGATTACCATTTGACTTACGAACATAGCAGTGTCTATCAGTGCAGCTACATAAGTCTAACACAGTATGTGAACTTGGGATGAGAGGGGGGGGGGGGGAAGTTACTGTATCCCACCATATTAACATTAGCTTTGACAGTGACTATATGCTGTGAATAATTCCATTAATGCAGCTCAAAGAGTGACTTTGGTCTTCAGATGAGATATTGGCTCAGCACTGACAACGATAGCATCGTTATTAAGAGAGTGATGGAGAAATTCAAATTACCAAACATGTCATACTAGGATGAATTGAGGATGTGTGTGTTCAGTCAGAAGTTCAGTGTAGTAGAGTACTTGAATAGATTCTTGTCATTCATAAGTGACAGAAAGTTTAGCAGCTTGTCAATTTTCTTCTTTGTAGAAAGCATAAAGAACTTGTAAAGGCAACAGAAACGCTGGAGGAAAAACGCCTCAGAAGAATTCAAAAGAAGGAAGCAAAAGATCGCAAAAGGAAAGAAAAAATGGGATGGGACGAAGAAATGATGGTAAGTTTGCTACTTGTGAAATGTGAAATGTGATCAATCTGTTCATTATAGTTCTCACAGAAGAATTCGAGAAAGTAAATACAAACTCGTGTCAAAGTTACTCCACACTGAACCTTGAACATCTTACATTAGGATTCTGTTCATGCAATCATGATGATAAACCAACGTGATTTTTTTTCTGCACTAAGATCATATCATCTCTTAGAAATTTAACAGGCGAAACTCATTATTCTCACTGTATGTAATTCCATAAATTTGGGGTACAATGTTTGGTGTGTCTATTTTGTCATTTTTATGTATTACATAAGCATATGTCTTCAACACCGTAATACCTTTCATTAACATATACCAATGCCTAAAATGAAACGTGTGTGTGTGTTTACAGTAGATGCTGCATTATAGAGTAGTGGAATATTACAACAGTAACATATTTTGCCTCAGTAATCATCTCATTTTCGGAAAACTGAGAGGGGGCAGAAAATGAGGGGATGCTCTGAGGAATCCTGTAAATTTGTTCAGTTTTAAATGTCACCATTCCAATCTTAGTTCACTGTGACAGTAAGAATTTAAAAGGGGTTTCTTAGAGTTTCACTTAGTACAATCATGTTGGGCTTTGGGCTCCAACAGCTTCTAGAGATATTCAAAAGAGTCAACTTCATTCGCTGATCCTTTAAACATGCAAACTGGAAGAGGGCACACTTCCCATATGACTTATTTGTAGACGAACTTCACTCTGTAGTAAGTACACACTTATTTTAAGACTTTCAGTGAGAAGGAATGCTAAAATTACATCTTCTGAATTTTAAAATGATGTTTCTAAACCTGGCAATTTAATCCTCCAAATGGAATGAAGAAATGAACAACTCAATTGTCAGAGTAATGTAATGATTGCATGTGAAGAAATGTGGTGCTGAGAATGATAAGCATTTAGCAGGGTTCCTTAAGGCCATGATTGTGCGATCTCATGCAAATAATGTTCTTTAAATGTTCGGTATCTTAGGAAAAATGCTTTTTTCTTGTGTTAAATTCCACTCTGTGTGAGAAACTCACTCACAGGTATTATGTAGTTATATTTTGTTTATTTACAGGGTTATACGAATGAAGATAATCCATTTGGTGATCCAAATCTCTTGGACACATTTGTCTGGCAAAAGGTTTGAGAATATTCTTTCAATCATATCAAATGTGAAGAAATGAAAGGTTGCTATTAAGTTGAATTGCCCTAATTAAGTCTTAAAGTTCTAATAAATTCTGAAAGGCTGGCTAACTTCTGCTCACATTTTATAAGTTTGCTGATCTTCAGAACCTAAAATACACATTACCCATGCTGTTTCTTTTGTTGACGGTGGTGAAAAGTAGTACCTATTGCATGTCTCATTTACTTCAAACCTTTACATTTGGTAGTTGTAAGGTATAAAGATAAACAGCTGCACCTGAGAACCATGTGACTGCTGCTACATGTTTGGGATGAGGTGAAACAAATTTTTGATGATGTTTTGAGCAAAGTTCTCACGACCTACAATACTTCTTTGGTGTTGGCAGTGTCGGCCATATCAGAAAATTTCAAAGCAACAATAAACAAACAGAGTAACATAAATGTATGAAAATTTTGACACATGTTGTTGAAGACTCATGTTGGATGGGATCTTACAACCTTTATTTGTAACATTTCAGTATTTCCTTCTTGGGTACTTGTGAAGGGACTACTTTGACCATTGTATGTAATTTCACACCTTGTTGGGTATGTATGTATGTATTTTAGATCCTCCTGCAAGCAGGAACTCGCGAAGAAGCCATCATTGGCTTATTAAAGCCGCAAGCTGACCGAAGTCAATCTCTTAGATTCATATTTTAACGTCCATGATTATGAATTGTCAATTGTCAACAACTCTGTAACTGGACAACATACATTAATCTTGGAGTGACTCGAACTCAGGACCTTATGATTGAAAGGCACCAGCGTTAACCACTGAGCTAACACTCCCTGGTACTACTTGCATGTTGTTTTTTGTCCTACATCACCATGAACCTCTCTCCCTCTCCACCCGTTAGAAAAATGAAACTCTTGGATTGTCCCAAGTTGATCCGGAGAAGCTCAGAAGAATGGGAAAGGGACAACAGATTGAAAATAGGGTGAGTTTGTCAGTACATGGCTTTCTCTCAAGAAGTGTTGTTTCAGATGTCTAGATCCTTGAAAATGGATTTCTGTTCAAGAAACAAGGAACAGGAAGTGACATCAGCAAGAAGCCAATTCCAACAATACCTAAACACCAAGACAGCTGGTATTTGACAAGCATGAAGATGTATTTGCTGTTACAATTTGTTTGAAAGATTAATAACTAGCAAATTCATGTATCTGTACTGTCATTGGTTATTCTCTTTTTTCTTTAGCTCAGTCATTTATTTGTATGATCAAAGAAAAATATTGAATAAACATGAAGTACTGTACAGAAGCACATCAATGTGAAAGGAAGTAAACTTAAACAACCCTTGAGGATTTTGTATTTGTAATAGGAAAGGGGCTTCTGGGCTCCTGTAGAACACTGCACTAGTTACATATCAACATATCCAATAGGACATGTAATATGGAAGTGTACATTGTTTTAATTGTTTTTTAAATTCATGTTTGTGTGTTTTTGCTTCAACCAGTTGGAACTCCAAAAAGTGAAGCAGAGAAGATTGGAGAGGGAAAGAGAGAGAGAAGAAAGGGACCAGGAACTGGTGGGTCTTTTTCTTGTTTCCTTTACTAACACTTCAAGTTATTGTATTTAAAACGTTAAAGATATTCTCACACAACTCCAATAGTTATTCACTGGTAACTTGTCACACCCGCTCACCAAAGTGTTTACAATTCAAACAGTCGATCCTCAGGGTACTAGACTGCACCAAATCCATGTGTGCCCTTGGGACAGGGTGCCCCCAAAACCGGCGCCCGGGGTTATACATAGAAGTTACCTCACACGTCTCAATTTATACACACCAGGGTGAAAGGGGCATGGAGATATAGAGCCTTTCCCAAGGACCCAAGGTAATGATCCAGTGAAACACTTAATCCTTAGATTACAAATCCCTGTTGCCTTAGCGGTTTGACCAGGATGCTCTATTTGTGAATAGTTGGCGACTTGTAGCCAGCACATTCATATCTTTGTGTTTTTTGTTTCCTTGTCAAAGTATGGTTTCTTCTTTCCTGAATCTGTAGTAGGAACCACTGTCTCAAGTTAAAGTATGAATGTTTGTGTTCTTGATGTACACGTAACTATTTTTCTAAGCCACAAAATGTCATACGCCATATGACTGATTTTTATATTTTTCTTACTTTAAATCCTGATTTCGTGCTTGTCACTCACTAATATAATAAGGTTCCGAAATTATTCTGACAATTTTTTCACCTCTTTCACCATTTTGTGATTTAGGAGGATTTACAGAGGATGAGGGAGGCAGAATACTTCCAAGAATGGGAGAAACAAGAGGACCAGGTGAGTGAGAATATCATGCTAATCTCTTTTCATTAGTTATAATGATATCTTAATTAAATATTTGTATCGAAACTTATTTCAATCCCATTAACATGCATTTGTTTTCACTCCCAAATTAAGCACTTAAGTTTGAAATTCATACAAGTGTACAGATTAATGTGGCATCATTTATGAATTCAACTCTTAAATTATAAAAATTATAAGAATTATAAGAAACAAGAGGACCAGGTGAGTGAGAAGATAATGCTCATCTCTTTTTCATTAGTTATAATGATATGTGGATGATATCTTAATTAAATATTTGTATCGAGACTTATTTCGATTCCATTAACATGCATTTGTTTTCACTCCCAAATTAAACACTTAGGTTTGAAATTCATACAAGTGTACAGATTAATGTGGCATCATTTATGAATTCAACTCTTAAATGGAAATTTAAATGGATTTTGCATTCTCTTCTTAGTTTCATCTTGATCAAGCCAAGCTGCGTTCAAAAATTCGTATTCAGGATGGCAGAGGTAAGCATCATTCACCACAAATGAAATCAAATTTCTCAGAAAGACAAAGATTTTAAGTTTAAAAGTGTATTTCATACTTATATTTATCCTAAATTGTGGATAGGTGGGGGGGGTGGGTTGGATGATGGTGGGTAGGATGGGTATTTATAATTTTTCTTCATTTTTACTTTAAAAAGACACTGTAATGAAACATGTTCTTTAATTACAAATGGGCTATCATAAATACTTGATTTGTGGTCCAAGTCTCTTCATTGACAGACAAATCGGATGTAAAGATTTTAAATTTGCAGTGCTGATTAGGTAACTTCCTGTCATTCTTCTTTTCAAGTATTCTTCAGTCCTTTTTCCTCTGCATTGATGACACAGGTCTCCTTCTCTACCTGGTTTAGTTTTGTCCAGTCAGTTTAAAATGACTAACTGTTAATATTGACAAGCTGCAATAAATGGAACGGTTGCATCTATGTGTATTTGAGGGATGGATGCAGTGAGGTGAAATTTGCTAGCATCCTGTTCATTTTTCATTCGATTGCAGCGAAACCAATCGATCAATTAGCCCAGTACATCGGTCAAGAGAAGAACGAGGAAGACTTGACCATTGAGATGCAGGAACCATACAATATACTGACCGTAAGTGAAATTTAACCATTGAGATGCAGAAATCCTACAATATACTGACCATAGGTTAAAATTAATCGTTGAGATGCAGGAACAGTACAATATACTGACCGTAACTGAAAATTACCCATTGAGATGCAGGAATCGTACAATATACTGACCGTAAGTGAAAATTAACCATTGAGATGCAGGATTCTTACAATATACTGACTGTAAGTGAAAATTAACTATTGTGATGCAGCAACCGTATAATACACTGACCGATATCAATGTTGGGGGGGGGGGGGGGAGGTGACTTCAAAACTTAACTTCAAAACTGTAATTGTCATTACTATAAAAAAAAAATTGGGGGGGCATGGGAGGGGGTCTGGTCCACCCTCAATCCTAGTCTATCACAGTGTCTGATCTGCCTTTGCACTACCAATTGTACCCAGAGCGCTGTGGTCAACACCATGCTTCATAGGGTCTAATGCAAACGTGGCTTTATTGACTCTCATGTAGTAAGATCCATATTACCTTTAATTTTTTTACCCAGGGTCTTACAATCCGTGACTTGGAAGATTTACTAGAAGATATCAAAGTTTACTTAGAAATGGAAAAACATACCAACTTGGAATTTTGGAAGGACATCACGACAATTACAGATGATGAATTAGCCAAGCTTCGGAAGATCGATCCGGACAGTCAGAGTGAGTAAATGTAACATGCTGAATTCAAAGATGGGATGTTATATTATGAAGCAGGATGCTACATTTCATTGATACTCTAAAATATAAGAAGAGTTTTGAGCAAAATATTGATCCCCGTCAACAACTCACTTTCCAGATCTCCTCTCTTCACCTTTTCCAAAGATATGTATTTTACTATAGTGCAGGAACTAGTTTCTCAGGTTAGGAGGTATGATCATTAAATATCTTTTGTTTTAACTGGAGGATGGTAACCTAATTCCCAAGGATTAATGGTATGATCATCAAATATGTTTTGTTTTTACTGGGGTATGGTAATTTAGTTCCACAGGTTTGGAGGTCTGATCATCAATTTTGTTTTGTTTTTACTGAGAGATGGTAATTTATTTTCTCAGGTTTGCATGTATGATCATCAAATATGTTTTTGTTTTTACTGGAGGATGGTAACCTAATTCCCAAGCTTTAGAGGTATGATCATCAAATATGTTTTGTTTTTACTGGAGGATGGTAACCTAATTCCCAAGGTTTAGAGGTATGATCATCAAATATGTTTTGTTTTTACTGGGGGGTGGTAACCTAATTCCCAAGCTTTAGAGGTATGATCATCAAATATGTTTTGTTTTTACTGGGGGGTGGTAACCCAATTCCCAAGGTTTAGAGGTGCCGTCATGAAATATGTTTTGTTTTTACTGGGGACTGGTAACCTATTTCCCAAGGTTTAGAGGTATGGTCATGAAATATGTTTTGCTTTTACTGAGGGATGGTAACCTAATTCCCAAAGTTTAGAGGTATGATCATCAAATTTGGATCATTACCGAATAGTTCACAGTACCTTTATGCAATACAAGTTTGGCTAAGGAGCAACTGTTTTGGTGAAAAGAGTGAGTTTTTGTTTCAAAAGTGACGTATTCAGAGTTGAACGTTGAAATACAAGTATTTTATAATACCATACATCTAATTACTTCAGTAGTACTCCAATATTTAGTCACTCCCTTTTCCTCTGACTTTCACTGATGTGTGACCTCGTATCTTTCATGAATTGAAAATGGGAGACTAAAAGGCATCTTATCCTATCTCACACAGTTGCACAAGATCGCCGGGAGGGCATTAATGCATCAGTGAGTCGAGAAGTTGGAGGGATTTTTCAAGGGAAAACACACAGTCAGCTGGTAGCTCTACAGAACCAAATCAACGAACGTATCAAGAGTGGAAGTGCTGTGGATATCGGTATGTACCGTGTTATCTTCTTGTAATTGAAAACTCAAAGAAAAACAAATCTACTTTAAGGTTGTATAAATGTCCCAAAAAGTAGACCATGTTTTGATTTGCTTGAAGGAAATCATGCATTAACAAATGAAGTCATGAATTTGAACATTTTAATCCCAGCAATGGAGGGGGGAATGTTGTTCAACCAACAAGCAACGGAAGGCTTTTAAATATAATTCATACAAGCACAACCTGTGTAGTCTAGACATAATATTAATAAAACAGAAGTAAATTTGCTTCTATAGTCATTCATATGCACAATATGAGCTGTCTTACTTTGCGTTACTATTGAACGTTCTTTGTTTTAAATGTCTTAAAAAGATCACTAATTCCACTGGATTTGCTAGCGTCCTTGAGTATCGTATTTTTAGCTCTTCATGTTGCCAGGTAACTCTCGTAGCATCAGAGATATATTCTTCTCATGTAGTAACACAAGTTAATGGTAGGGGAACTATTAATCATGTTGTATTTTCTTGTTGCTAGGTTACTGGGAATCATTGTTGCAACAACTAAGTTCCCATATGGCTAGAGCAAGGTTAAAGGAAAGACATCAGGACAGATTGAGGAACAAACTAGCCATTCTACGGCAGCAGGTATGACCTCTCGACTACTCCAGTAGGTGTTTGTGTTCACTTAGAAATGTTTAGGCAGTTTGTGTCTGAATTTATTGAGACAGATTCTAAACCTGATTATAGTAAGACAGATTACAGATGTGAGGAGATAGTGTAAAGGGAGAAATCTGTCTGTGATCTGAGTATTTGGTCAGTTTTATTACAGATCAGATGACATATTGGAAGTAGTAAGAGTTAAAACACAGATTTGAGGTGTAATGAGAAATACCTGGACATAGTGTTATAACAGCTCTTAGGAGAAATCAATGTTATAAAGATCTGAGGAAGCAGGCAGTGACATAACAGATATAGTCAGTGTAATGATAAATCCCTGGACATAGTCAGTGTTATAGCAGATCTTAGGAGATAATCAATGTTGTAAAGATCTGAGGAAGCAGGCAGTGACATAACAGATGTAGTCAGTGTAATGATAAATACCTGTACATAGTCAGTGTTATAGCAGATCTTAGGAGAAATCAATGTTATAAAGATCTGAGGAAGCATGCAGATAGTTCTGTGGACATAGTCTATGTAACCGGAAAGCATGTGACAGGTCTGAGGAACGTTATCAATGTTACAACATATCTTATTAATGTAGTAGTCAGTGTTATAAAAGTCTGTGGACGTTAGTGATTTGACAGATCTCAGGATGTCAGGAAGCGTCACTGGAGAAATTGTTTACATCTCAGTTCATGAGCAACGTTTAAAGGATCTGAAGGCTTCCTGTTATAGCAAACACTAAGACAGTGTATAGCAAACACTAAGATAGTATCAGAACAGGTCCAGAGATGTCATATGCTAGAACATGTAGCATAGTGTTTAACACAGGGCTTAGTACAGCGTCCGTAACGTCAACTTTAACAGTACAGGGTTATGCAACTTTATAGTGAAAATAAACATTCTCCGTGTTATAACGGCACTTAATAACCTCTTACAGCAAGGCGTGGAAGCTGCCGCCCTCTTCCCATCAGTTCTTCCAATCAATTCTGGAGAAGGACCATCTACCTCTGCCTCTACTTCTGCCGAATCTTTGGAGAGCAAAAATAAAACGGAGGAGATTGACCCCGATGAGGAACCGAGAGATCCACAGAATGAGAGGAAGGCAGAGAGAAATCGAGAGAAGGAAGAAGAAGAGGATGAAGAAGAAGAAGAGTAAGTGTTTTATTGTTGGCAATAATTTTATTGTTGGGTTTTAAGTAATTTAATTTTTTACCATTTTGCATAGCAGCTTTTGAAGTGACTAAATGTTGCTTTTCGTAAGATTATTGAGACATTATTGAAGGTTTTTTCTCTTGAAAAATTTGGAAGTTAGTCTACTGTTTCAGTTTAGCAAGTGTTTACACCCTATTAGTAGTGATACTAAAATATGCAAACTGACTGCACCAGATGGAATTCAAATAACAACCTTTTCCCTTTTGTGCAATGATCTCATGTCGAATGGAAGAATGTTCAAATGAAAATATCCTTTATATTTACCTTATTTTCATCTGGTTCCATAAGTTGCAACCCATGTGCCGTAAGTTTAAAAGCTTTTCATTTGATTTAAGAATTTGGTCTGAATTTTTCATTCGAACAGGAGATCAGCCGTCTTAACAGAGGAGGATCTCATCGCAGAGAGCAAGGAAGAATACCTGCAGGGAAGTTACAGCCCCAAACTTACAGATTCCAAAGAAGTGTCTTTCGACGTGATGGTGTATGATCCAGAAGAAGATATGGCGAAGCTGGAGCAAGCTAGAAAACAGCTGTTAGCCACTGGCTCAGCAGAGGTGAGGTTTTCAGAGTCAGGTTTTACGAGGGTGTTTTTATCTGCTCAAACAGTAACGGAAGGTTGCACTTGATGTTATCTGGACTCACCTAACAGCAAATTCATAACATGGTTTCCATAGATACAGCTTCTTCTTTGGGAAGGGAACGAATGTTTCAGCTGATGGAGGACCAAGATGTTGTTGTGATATTCGCAAATATAGAAAGGAAAAAAGCTAATACGACGTGTTCGTGTTGCCTTAGATGAGTAGACAGAATGATTTATTTGCTACTGAAGTCCAGACACTGTGAATCAGCCTTAAATGATCAATGGGTATAACTAAAATGTTTTATATATATGCACCAGTAATAGTCTTTTTGAATTATTAGACACACAAAAATAGACATCTTATCTATTTTGCTTTCATTAATGCAAGTGGTTTTTTGCTTACCATAAACCTTGTTATTCCATTCAGTACCATACTTTTGCCTGAGTTCTCGGAAATGATTTCAAAACTCTGATAAAGTCAGTCATTGTATTCTACTTACATAGTTCATCTCCCACCCCCCTCCCCCGTCCCCTCCCCTCTCCCCATTTGTCCTTACCTCATTGCAAATATTTATCGTCTATATTTTCGTTGTGTCTCGTCATTGCATTTTTGTTGTTTTGATGTAACATCATGCGCATTTTGGTTTGATTTTTAGGCTACAATGGAGAGCGAGTTTATAAAGAAGGCCAAGGAAGGTATGGGGTTAGATGAGGGCACCTTTGGAGTGGAGATGGCTCTGGATGATAAACCCTATCTTTGGGCAGACAAGTACAGGCCAAGGAAACCGAGATATTTCAACAGAGTCCACACGGTACGTTGATACACACTCAAATACTGAAGCTTGCCAGACGATTTCTATAACGATGTCATTACTCATCTAAATTACAATATTCCTCTGCAACCCCCCCCCCCCCACATCCCTTTCCCAAAGAGGGAAAGATGTTAATGAATATGAAAGATCTACTTCTCTTTTGTGTTTTGACAATTCAGTGAAGGTTGTGGGACACAGGAAACTACACTTTTGATAATTTTTTGAAATTATTTACTCAAATCGTGTCCGGATTCGACCCGGGTGTCTGCTCATAAGTTAAATAAACTAAACAGTCCATGAAACGTCATTCATTATTACTGAACACATCAAGAATATTTTGATATATTTCAGAACAAAAACAATTTCCTCTACCCTGCCCGACACAAATAACATCCTCTACCATACCCATATTAGAAGATATGTCAGTGATTCTGATATGAAACTAAAATTCATATTTGCTAACCTTCACTACAGGGATTTGAATGGAATAAATACAACCAGACGCATTATGACATGGACAACCCGCCACCAAAGGTTGTGCAGGGCTATAAGTTTAATGTAAGTATCGTCATATTATATAACTTCAGTGGCAAGTGGTAACTTAGTCATCCATTTTGGATGTCTCCGTCCCTCTCTAGTCATTACCGTGTTCCTTATAAATGTGTTCTTGCTGTTAACTTCATCCAGTCTTTGAGTAACTTTATTCTCATATTTGTTAATAGTCCAAGGAAAGTTTTGGATAGTTTTGAGAATCAAATCAAATTATAGTTAAATCCTGGATGATCTACAAATGACAATAAAAAACAACAAAGCAATTTTGATTGGCTGACCATCAATGATGATGTCACCGACTTTTGAGCAGTCCACTTTTAAAAAACAATTCATTCAAATAAAATTAAAAAAAATAAAGAAATATTAAAATAATATAAACACATTATATATTAAACATCCTGGATGATCTATAAATGACAATAAAATAAAACAAATTAATTTTGAGTGGCTTACCATCAGTGATGGTGTCACAGATTTTTGAGTAGTCCACTTTTAAAATCAAATTAATTGTTGTTTTTAGATGATATCTAAGCATTAAGAAGAACAATCTACAGACCTAGAAGTATGACCAAAGAGTTTAACAATCTCCTTACTAGATTTCTTCCAATGTTTGCCTTTAATTCCCGTGCCTCTCCCTTCAGATCAAAATATCATGATATCATGTTCAGTACATGAAAAAGATAGAAGTGAAGTTGTCATACAAGATGGTGAAAATGTTGACCAAACTCGATAAAATCTTACTTACAAATGGTGTTTGCTTCTTCTTTCACAGATATTTTATCCTGATTTGATTGACAAGAGAAATACACCCGAGTACTCTCTATCACCGAGCCCAGACAACAAAGAATTTGCCATATTGACCTTCAATGCTGGACCACCCTATGAGGTAAATTTCACTCGTATTGTCAGCCATCAAGTTTAAAAAGATTAATTTGCAAGGTCATGTCTTTATCTCACAGATCTATGTTTGATTAATATAAAGAAAAATAGTGAACTGAATAAAATTGTTAAAATTGTATGGATTGTTACTTAATTTAATTTATATGGTTAAATTCTGTAGTAGGCCACTTCTCAACCTAACGTTGAGACCAGTTTCAAGCAGCAATTTTGTGTTTAATTCTTGTTTCTAGGCAGCAATTATCCCACACATACACAGAATTTTGTCATACAAAGACAAAAAGGTCCCTACTAAGCAGTTAATGAATATTTTCCAAAAATATTGTTACAAAGCAAGCATTTATTTAGATGATGACCTAAAAGAAAATTTGAGCAGTCAGTGAACTTCACTTCTATGAATGTGATTTTGTACGGTATGTCTTCAGATACCACGGCAATGCTGTTTAGTACTAAGAATTTTCCTCTGTGTTCATTGCATGCTCTATTGTCATGCAGCATGCTCATTAACATCCATAAAAACATGCAACTCATGTCTTAGCTGTAGGAATCTGTAGGAATGTATGTATGTATCTATGTATGATGTACGTACATACGTATTTATTATTTTTATTATGATTTTTCCTTCCTTTTAACCAGGACCTTGCTTTCAAGATAGTCAATCGTGAGTGGGAGTTGTCTCATCGCCACGGTTTCAGGTGTCAGTTCAACAACAGTATCTTCCAGCTTTGGTTTCGTTTCAAACGGTATCGTTACCGAAGATAGTCAACCCTGATGCCTATGCAAGCTGTTTCTCCCTGAGAGACAGACCTTGATTTCCAGGAAGATTCTTGGTCAGAAGACATAGTACTTCCCATATGGTTGGAACAGATTGTGGAACATTTTGCACAGTAATATGGACCCTTGACTATGTAAAGATTGAAATCATGTTAACAACTGTAGCCTAGGTGGGCCTAACAGTTTTAGGGAATGTTGCACTGGGAAGTAATGATGTAACGCATATAAATCAAGTCTACGAGGAAACTTTGACTTATGTCTGTTTCGAAAATTCACCCTGGCCAGAGAACATCAACAAGTTGGATCCACAACTACAAGATATGATTGATTGAATGGAACATTTTTTGGCTTACTAAACGCTTGATTCCTCCCTGGAGTAGATCACAGTGGGTGGTCTGTAATGTCAACATGGCAAATGTTCTTCCAAAGCTTTACTTTACTATTGTTTCTTGTTGATTACTCCTTAAAACTTGATAAATTTGGGAATTTGGTTTGCTTAGCTGTCAGGGTTTTCTGTATTTAGAATTTCATCAAAATGAAACTTTTTTGGAACAATATTAGTTTCTCTGAGAGAAAAAACACACTTAATTGTTATAAAGAAAAACAAAACAAATTTCCTGCTGAATTGCCTTGATGACATCATTCACTCTGCTGTTACCAGATGCATTTACAAAATGCCACCAAATTTGAAAAAAAAATCATATCATACAAAATGTAATGAAGATGTCATTTTGATGTACAGCATTTGTATGAAGCAATCAACTTCTCCGGCCAGAATATCCCATGAAGTTGCATCCATTCAGATCCTTAAGGACGGTTGAACCAAAGTTCAGCCTCAGTGAGGTAACTTCAGAGGTGATATCTCCCTTTAGGAAACACTGCACAGAACAAATTGAGTTTTTTCGGCAGGTCCTGTACAGATGATCTGATAACAGTTAATTAAAGAATATTAGAATATAAGGCAAAAATAGAATTATCTATTTCTCATCTCCTTTTGTATTTACTTTTTGTTGATTTTGTGTAATTCATTTCATGATAATGGCAGCAAGTTTGCGGAATTGATTTATATTGATAGATTTTCCATAATAAACATATTTGTAAATACAAAGAACACATGGACTTGTTATGTTTAGTAGTTGTTTTACGTTCAAGCCTACTCCCCCACCCCCCTACCCTCCACCCATCCCCTCCTTGCACTCTTCCATATTACTACATAATGCTTGGATTCCCTTGTATTGAGAATTATTAGTTTTGTTAAGCATACATGCAATTGAGGGTTGAATATTTTTTGTGATGCGAAAGGGGAGGTGTGGATGGGCCGGGGATTGTAAAGCAATCAAGGCTGTTAAGTTGAAAATGGTATTGAATTAAGTCAATTTATAAGTAAACAGTCTGATGCTTAATTCACAAAACACTGCCTATTCCTGTTTTAGAATATATGAGCAACATACAACATGACTCAACATTTATACCCTTAATTTACCATGTGTCTAGCATTTGGCATTATTAACAACAGAGCGTCCCCACCCCGCCCCCCCCCCTTCCTCTCCTCTCATGCATAATGTAGATTAGAATATGTTTTTTTGTTTGTTTAAATAATGTAAAAGTTGATGTCTAAAAGCTTGACTTTCAAATTTAAGAAAAGGTGATCTGACCTATTTCAATTTTTTGATACCAAATATTCTTAGAAAGTTGCAAAAGATCTCATCATTATGTATTTAAGCACCCATAGTTATAAAAGAAGGTATCTAACAGGGGAGGTGATACCTCCCCTCTTAGACCCCAGTCTGAGCAGTTCATAACAAATCACCTCCCTCCCCTCACCCCTCCACCCACAAAATACATGTATCATAAAATAAAAGCTTTTACGGGTATGCTGTACCTTAATCTACCACGCGACCACCATTTGCCAATGTTTTTAATAATAGATCCACCAGCATGCACGATGTTCATTGTAATATGTTTGTCTCGTCAATAAATGAGATGTGAAATTTCACCTCTAAAAGCTTGATCATTTTCTACCACATTGAGAAATATTTGTAGGCTTACCACTGTTTTGGTTCGCAAATCGTATTTCCGTTAGCCAGTTTTCAGGTAATGAACCTGCATCTATTGCCTTATTTGAAATGTTAATATGAAAAAGTTTCCAAATGCATTGGATTATATATTCCATTGAGTATGATCTCATTGCGTATATTTGTTTTAGGATATTAAGTTCGGCCGACCGGTGGATGCTTTTACATACAGAGGACAAACTAAACTGCCAGACCGGACTTACAGACACTTATTTACAATTAGAGGACTGACTACAGCCTTGGTGATGAATATTCATGTAGTTATATTGTACGTTACTGGTCTACTTATAATCGTTCTTAGTTAGTGTTTCCATTCACCTTAGGTTTCAATAGAGCACATAATCATTCGTTTCACCAGCTTTATACTCTTCTTTGCTCTGTGATTTGAATTTAAGATCCGATTTACTCGACTGAGATTTAGATGCTTCTCACGTACGCAGTCCGTGGTGTAAGTGGATGAGTACTGGTCATGCAGCTCCTACGATTCTCCTCACACATGACAACTTGGATGGGGAATTAGAAATATGGAAGCTAGCCTTAGTCATCAATACAGTACTTGTAATTTGTTAAAAATGAATAATTAAGTAAAGCATGGGTAACACAGATCGAAATCAGCAACCTAGGCTGCAAATTAATTCAACGGAGATGATTTAGCTTGACAATCGTCGACATTTCTGTATAGACCCCAACTGTGGCACGCTATCATGGAAAAGTTTCATGAGATTACGAAATCGACCTGCTTGGTCGTAAAATGATCTCTTTTTACCAATTAGTCTGCAACGCCTGTCATATATTTGTTCTTGTATGAGGGTTTTGTGTGAACGCTGTACGAGTGACTACACTGTAGATATGAACATATTTCCACAGTGTTTACACAAAGAGCCTAATGGTGTTTAGAAGCAATGCAGGATAATTGTAGAGCCTGCATGTCGATTTACGAACGTGGCAGGTCGATTACGTCGTTAATCACAAAACTTCCTAGCTATAGCGTACTAGTATACGTACTATAATTGGAGCCAACATAGCAGATCTTTAACTCTTAATTTGTACATATAAGCGCTGCTTCAGAAAGGAGCAGAGAATATAGGGGAAAACTGCCGCTTGGCCCGAGGAGTAAAGAATGGAGCCATGCATGTCTTTTCTGTTAAAGAGCTTTCATGAAATGAATGGACTTTTGGAAACTTCTAGCGTTTTGGGGGGGGGGGGGGCAACACCGATTACCTTAATTTACTCGCAAAACACATCTACGTGAAACATGCCAGGCTAAATATAACAGGTACAATATGCTAACCCATGCCCGACGCAACTTCATATGATATTGTCAGCCCAAAAAGTTGTTCTCGCAGCTCCTCGGCCTCACCTCCGCATATTGACGTAACCACCTCGTTGTAAATCCTGCTTCTCTTCTCCCTCACCTTCTTCTCTATGTCCCTTTCTCTCTCCCTCTTCCCCTCAAATTGATAAATTATCCATCGTATCAATACACCCGAATTACATAGTATCATACAATAATATTGTATCATAATATTATAATATAAAACATCCACAATTGTGGATAATGTTATTAATAACATTGTTGCATATAGTATTACCTGTTTCACATAGTGTCGTACAATAATATTGTATCATAAGAATAGGCTATAATAATATAAACATCCACTAATATTGTTGCATATAGTATTACATGGTACAATGATATATAATGATAACAATTATATTGTTAAATTCTTTTAATATTAAAGTATAATATAGTCTTTTATTTGTATACTAACATGTGAATCGGCTGATCAATCTCTCTCTCTTCGGCAAAAGAAAGATGCCTGTTATCTCCTATATGAATATTCATTTTCAACCCTAGCAACGCTTGTCAACATGTGTTGTGTAATCAGATGCATGTGGTCGTGGAAGGCTCAGGTTAGGTTGTCAAAGAAACGCGATATACGCTCGTTGTGTACGAGTGCACCACGAGCACAAATTGCAATACAAACTCGTAGATGAACGAACTCATCGTACGTACGGTAGCGGAAAAGCGTTGTCAACAGTGTATAATACTATTAAATCTCCATTCTCCAAGTCCAACATTGCCTACTAACGAAAGGTTTTTGATAACCGGTTCCTCGTAATTCTTGCTTGAAGAGCAGAAATGGCGAAGAAGTGTATTTGTGAGATATGCACTTGTGGGTAAGTAACTCAGTGAAATAATTAAACTCACACTGTCCTAGGCCTAGGTCAAGTTTAACTGTAAGTGTCACACTGACGCTAAGTAACAGTAACAACAACAGTTTTGTAGTCGTTGCAGTTACAAAGAGCCGTGGACCTAGCTAAAAACGTTCTTATTGCCCAAAAGTAGGCATTTGGCTGGAGGCTAAACTAAATTTTCAACAAGTATTTTCAAGGAGTGTCTTACAATCTTAGCCTAATTCAAATTCAATTGCCTAATTTCTATATAGGCCTTACCTTTCAGCTAGAGTTAATACTAAGCCAAGCTCACTCAGTCATAGTACTTAGTAGACCTATTTACTATTATTTATTAAATAGCATGGACACTTCGAATTCCGGACACCTAAGCCTTAAAACACCCCAAAACTATATCTTCTGGTATAAATCACCTGAAAATATACTTGATATGGTGGGAGAAGTGTGTTATATTATGATACATGGCCAAACTTTCTTTCCTGCAAACTGTTTTCACGTTGTATTCCAAGAAGATTCTTGTGATTGTGGAACTGGTATTTCTTTGCTAGAGTATTGCGAATTTTCGGACACACGTTCCCACAGTGTGGCGCTGGTGATAAAATTGGTGGCGCAGTTGCTCTTTAAGTAATTATAACAGACTTCATAGATCTCCGTCATTTTATTGACAAATATGTAAGTATTTA
>JAIPMN010001026.1:0-22689 GCA_020650975.1 Apostichopus californicus | reverse complement strand
ACTAAATCTGTTAACATCAAGAGATCCTTCTGATTCCTTCACTTCGGCCAAAACTTGTAAAGTAGTGTGAAGATGGCTTTTATGCACATGAGACAACACAGCTTGATACTGTTCAAGTGTGTTTCTGGCATCTGTTCAAAAAGGTCAATAGCTACAGTATGTACAGTAAGTATGAAAGTGCCCATAGCAATGATGGTAGAGTGTACAGTTAGTTACTACCTTCATATTACACAACACTGACATTGTAGACTACTCATGTACAGTAGTACTGAACCACCACTTATCACTACAACACTTAACGTCCAATGTCTGTGATGCCAACACCTGTAGCAGCAAAGTACAATGACATACAGATGGTAACCCATAAAAACAAATCAAACTGTTCTTCTGGACAGCATGCCCACCTATAGCTGTGGTGACATACTTCTGGTGATCCTTCTTACAAAAGTAGGAACTCCAGCAACTCAAAGGAAACAAATTTAACAGCTTTACAAGGACACATTATGCTATTAATTTCTGATTGCTTGGGCAAAATGGAGCACCGGCACTCAAAATGATGAGAAATTAGCCAATTAAGTACTGTTTTGTATTTACTTTGTACTTGAGTGTTTGTAGAAAGAAATGTTGGTATTAACATTATAACCCTTTGAAATATTTTATTTTTGAAATGTACAGAAGTATTCTAACAAAAATGTTAATGTGTTTGAATCATCAAGTTGTTGAAGGCGAGCAGTTCTACACTGACTGCATATATACTGAGGAGTCTATAGATATATACAGTAGCTATCACTGGTATACCCTGTACAGTAGCTCTCCCTCAGGACATCATAACTAATACTTGTAGTTAGCAGGACACAGAATTTTATAACATGGGAAACACCTATTTTCCTTTCTTTTTGAGGAAACATTAATTAGAAAGTTTAGGTTCCCTGGTGATACTTGATCTGGAATGTCCCAAATAGGACAACAAGTTTACAACATGATATATTATTAGGTAGGCCAGCGACTATCCTGGTCCCATCTAAGTAGAGCCTGGTTCTCCCTTTATTCCAAGACAACTTGTGGGTTCCACCCAAGGCATAGTTTGTAAATTGCTAATGCTGGACTGCCTATCTGACTATGTACACCAAGAAGGACTGCAGCTATGTATTGCACAGGTGGAAACTAATTATCGCAAATCTAATCCCATAGCGGTGGCTGCTAGATAATGTGATTAAACACCTTCCTCTTCAGGAATAGCCTTCCTCTTCACATAATCAAGCACATTGCATTGACATGTGAATTAGCCAAACAGTGTTATCTCAGAGTGACACCTTGCTAACACTAGAAGAGCAAACTGTCATGTTTTACTACTTTAACAGCACATTGCATTGACATGTGAATTAGCCACACAGTGTTATCTCAGAGTGACACCTTGCTAACACTAGAAGAGCAAACTGTCATGTTTTACTACTTTAACAGCATATTGCATTGACATGTGAATTAGCCACACAGTGTTATCTCAGACTGACACCTTGCTAACACTAGAAGAGCAAACTGTCATGTTTTACTACTTTAACAGCACATTGCATTGACATGTGAATTAGCCACACAGTGTTATCTCAGACTGACACCTTGCTAACACTAGAAGAGCAAACTGTCATGTTTTACTACTTTAACAGCTCCGTTATTTGTTGGTTTTATAACATCACGCTCCAAGGAGTTAAATGGTGTAAATCTATTCACTGAACTATAATCAGTATTTTGTTAGTATGGCCAAGCTCTTCTTTGGCAAATATAACAAAAAGTTAAAAAAGCAACAAGTTTTAAACTCCTAATGAAATACAATGAAAGCACCCTGGTCTGATGTCTAACAGGGAATTCAAGTATGTAAAAAAGGATGCACTGTGGAAGCTGTGACACATATTACCAAGCATGTGATGTGGTATCTGTTAATTGATAATGCTCTGTGCATGGTTTGCTACTTTTCACATATAGTATCTGTGTGTTGGTGTAGAAGATGCTAGTTGAAGCTAGGGCATGGGATAGGGAGAGAAGGAAGAGATTGAGGGAGGGGAGGATGATAGACTAAGAAAGGCATTCTAGGACTGGAGTGCCTTTGCACAATGTTATCATTTCTTTCAAGCCCTGCATGAGTGAACAAGCCCAAGACTAAAACTATACAGTTTATGAATGCCTGTTGCATGGATATCATATGCACACAATGTCTCACTGGAAACATACTACTGTAGTCGCAACTCTTGTTTTAAATTAATTAATATGACAAAACTGTAATAATGTAAGCTGTTTTAGTCTCACCAACTTACGATTCCATTTTGAGAAATACTGTTGAAGGCTGCTTTAACATTGAGTATTAATTAGTGCAGCTGGCCATGTGATCATATTAAAATATATATTACAATATTATTATAATATATTATCATATTAAGCAATGATATAATATTTTTACCAGCAGCTCACATTATGTTGTGTAAATGTACAGTAAGGAGATGAGATGGAACACATTACCCAATCTATGATCCTCTATGTTCATTTTACAAAACGTTTAACATTGCAAGGTTTTCTGTTGTGATTATGATATTATACTTTGTATTTTATGTGCTGTGTTAAGTCTAATTGTAGCAATCTGGCACTGTCTTGCTTGTAACTATATAACATTAAACTTTGATCTTGAGCTCAGTGTTTCAGTGATGTGCATTGGCATCTAGCATATCAAGCAATAAATGAGAATTGAATAGCGGTCACATATGACTTAATCTGATTCAGTAACACATTTAAAAGTGCTATCATTAATACGATAAAATAAGTACAGCATGGCCATCAATGGCTATACTTTAACAAGCTTTTTATGGCCACTCTCTAAGCAGTGTTCCTAATTAATGAGACATCAACTCTCCAATTAAGTTGGAAACCACAGAGAAATATTTCTGAAAACTTTTAGCATGAAAAAACTTAGGGCTAATACTAATGCTGCCATTAAAAATGTTGGTTCTAATAAAAAAAAAGACTGAAAAAGAAAAGGCCAAGAAACCAAAGTCTATTTTAAGCAAGATAATCTACCGAAACAAGTTACTAACACTTATACCTTCAGTTTGGATAGTGACTTGGCAATATTCTGACCAAGTGATATGATATATGCATACTTGGTACCCGCCTCCGCTCTCCCCCCCCCCACCCTCCCCCCTCTTCCTCCTATGTTCTACCAAAGATATCTATATATCTACAATCAAATCAAACAATCCTAGTAATCCAATTATTTTAACACCCGCATAAATCAAATACAAAACGTTTCATATTCTGCAAACATTCTGTAGTTCTTCACTTAGTCACTTGTAAGATACTGCTGTCCATGCTGCTCCATTCAATGAAACCTATCGATCCATTTGGAAGGATTTCTATGATGGATATCATCCTTCAACTGTCCAAGTATGTTACCACCAGATCAAGGTAAAGTCAAAACAGCATATAGTACAGCTCTAAGCAAGTCTAAAACAACTCGAGAAGCTTAGAACTACAGAACAGACACTAATAATAACACTCAACAGTTTACTTGTAAGTATGAATAATATCTGACTAATGTCTTATACATTAAAAGTTCATTTGCCAACTAGCATACATTTGTCACATATCACATACACTGCATACCTTATCATCACACAGTGTACATAACTATGGTATATACTGTATGTACAGCTGCATGACATTAAATCATGGAATTCTCATGATGTAATCATTTCTACTTGCTACTACAAAATACAGTAGGAAAAGAATGCAGGAAACTTTCCTCTCAAGCAAACTCCTCAACCAATGTGAAATAAACCAACCTCTGATGGGTCTCGTCCATATACTGCAGTTGGTTCTTGGCACGATAATGTGATTCATTTCCAAAACATCCTTTGCAGAATACATTACTGATATCTGTCACAGATCATCAAAGACTGTAGTAGTACTATGGATGAGCACAGTGAACATGCACAGTTTGGCAGAAAGTATGTAGGTGTTGCAAGAGCTCCTTTTAACAACTGCTACAACAGAACCCAATCCCATGTGCAAAATCAATTACTCTAGCCCTGGGCTTTGTTTCTATGGCAACCATGTCTGAGCACATTTTCATAATTTTGCATCCACAGTACCTTGGCTAGCCAATAACAGCAGTTAATATGACTGGTGTATATATATACATATATATATCTACCAGCATTTCATGTTCTGCACTTGCATGGTGCACGCTTCAATACTCTTTCTGTTGACTACAGCAGGGGAATCATATTACTCATGTGACCTTCATAGTGCAGGCTACCTATTAAAATCAGCAGACACACACTGCTGCTGCAGTAGTAGTAGTAGTAGACCTCTCTGGCAGCAGGATGGTTACACTATATACTACTGTTCCTGGCAAGGTAGGGGGGAAACTGTTTGGGAAGGAAAATTAACTGTCCAGCAATTAATTAGGTCTAACATTTTAAAAATAGAAATAACATCTCCCCAATAAGAACATTCATACATGTTGAGCAGTTTTCTTTGGCCAGTCCAGAACACACTTTATTAACAAGGAGGGCAAATATAGGTATGGAGAAGTGCAAAGACTAGGGCACAATAGGGAAAATAAAACAAAACAGTAGGAGAAAACTAAAGAGATATACATTAGTATCATAGTAGTTCATGCTTGTACTACAGTAGATGATAGAATGTATGAATCCTAAACATGACATGTCTCATACTTGTGTTTTAGTACTATTAGCTGAGATCACAAAACAAAACATTGCCAATATATTAGCTCCTGTAGAGTGTAGTAATTAATATTAATAATCTACTAGACCTTTAAAATGCATAGCTGGTGGTTTTTCAACATCCTCTAATCCATACAAATGTATGTTTCTATTGAATATTTACCTTTTTATTGATGTATGGCACATTGTATTATTTTCTTTCTAAATATGACCAGATGTTGAGGCAGTTTAACCATAATTTATAATCTTGTAGCTGCATGTTTATTGGGAGAGTGAAGTTAATAAAAGGTATACTTTCTAACGAGAAGTACGTGGAAAGTCCATTGTTATAGTTTCACGTTCACGGTACACTCCGCACATTGACGTCACACAGTGACCTGTAAGTTCATGAGCTTTTACGCATCACATTTCTGGTCAGTGAGAATCTGCTAACCTTGCCATCTTTCTCTAAATTACTGTCGCTTTGGACTAATCGGGAACAACAGTATTGTTTGTGTACTAAAATACTTTAGTATGAGCACAAAAAAAAAAAAAAATTCTCACCTCCAGTTTTGCATTTTAAACTAAATAGTGTATTAATTAACAATCACAGTTAATTAGACCTTTAAACTATATACAGTGTAGTAATTAATATTCAGTTTACTAGACCTTTAAACTAATGTACAGTGCATTAATTAATATTCATAATCTACTAGACCTACTAATGTACAGTGCATTAATTAATATTCATAATCTACTAGACCTACTAATGTACAGTGTACTAATTAATATTCATAGTCTACTAGACCCTTAAACTAATTTACACATGTATGTAGTTATTTATTTAAAACCTTTTTAAAACCTTTTCTGAGCAAAAACATACATGTGCAAAAACATACAGCAAGAAAGTTTAACATTTTGTATATGTAAATAGTAAAGCCAAATAAAAGCTGGAATTTAGTTTACAAACTTTTATTTCAACGAATGTCTTAATTTGAAGGAATGAATGACAATAGTGTTAGAAAACATGGATTTGTTAAAGACAACACAATGGTTGCCCTCTTCACATTCCATACTGACACTTCACACAAAAGGGAAGTTACTTTCTTTTGTTCAGCTTCCTTTGACATCAATAACATCTTGACTGTGAATATTCATAGAGAACTTATATTCGTGTGACTATTAATACTGAACTTAAACCTAGGGTGGGGAATACTTTATTCAGTCTGAAGGTAGATCCGAGGTTCCTACTGAAGATTTTATTTAACCGGTAACTTCAACTTGAAGAGGATGTTTTAGTGTTCAAATTTAGCACAGCAGATTTGAAGGATCTAAATTTGGTCACTTACAACTACAGTTCCTGTGTATAACCTCCTAAACTGTACAACTACGGTCACTGCACGTATAACTTGCTGAACTGTACATCTTTTGACTTGTACAGTAACTTGAATATTTGGTCAAACTTTTTGACTTTTACAGTAAATTCAACATTTAGCGTAACTTTTTGATATACAGGTGATACTGGATAAATAATTGAACAATCGAGAAGTAAATTACTTGGGAATCACCTCAAAAAGAAAAGCTGCAAAATCCAACTTAGCTAGGAGGAGTCAATATCAAGAAAAGGGATAATCTCTGTTACCTGTACATAGACTTATTGTGTTTACCGAAGGAGGACAATAATAGATATCCTTACACAGCCTGGCTGCATCCTAGCATGACATGGACCTTACTCGTAAGAATTGAAAATGATCATATTATTACATACATAAAACCAATCTCACCCAATACTACCCAGATATGATGTAGATGTTTATATTATGTTGTGCAAACAGCTTTGTTCTTCAGAGTAATCTTTGCCATATATCACATTCAACCATGAAATCTACGTATCAAAACATTTATTCTACCACATCACAGGAGTTCAAGCAATGAAATAATGGTAAATTTGTCTGTTGCCAGTAAGATAATTTGTCATTAATTCAAAATGAGATCAGCTCCAAATGACACCTGTGAAGCTTGATTACATCTTTATTGAGATCTCTGCAGCAATTGTGTTGTCCTACTGCATTTTACTATTCCCTTGATATTCTACATCTATTCCAATAACATCCCATAATATGATAATGCATTAATGCATTGATTAATCCTACAAGTGAATAGCTTTAATGGGTGCTTATCGCAGAGTAAAACTACCAGTTTTGACAAGCTCAAATACGATGGAAATGTACTGCTGGTGGGCATACAGTAAGTGAATCATCACTCTGCAAATTCAACCGATAAACTATGTTAATATATGTTTGGTAATTTGATGTCAGACATTCAGTCATTGATGATGACAAGACTACATGAACAGTTTCATCATGGCAAACAATCCAAGCTATTAAGAAGAGGGCGCTGTACACGAATAACATCTTGCCACTTCTGTTACATTGGACTACAGAAATATTTAATAGTATTCAACAGAATGGTAAGTGTAACCCTAGGCAAGTTCGGTGGCTGGTAACAGCATCTGATGTGATGGTGTCTAGATACAGGCAGGATACAAGGGCAAAGATTGGGGTAAAAAAGTTTTAACTTCAGATTTGTTGCTTTATTGCATCTTAATGGAAGGTTCAAAATGGAGGCAAACACAAACCATCATCACAAACATCTTTGACAGAGATACATACACAATGGATGATATTAGTGTTTACATGGGTCCAAAAATCAGGAACCGGGTACCCGAGAGCCGTTACCCGTCGGGTGTATCCAGGTACCCGGAAAAAAATTGTTTACCCTCGTGTATCACAATTCAAGAAATTACATATTGGATGCTATAATAAATGAATTATATTCTTTACTGACAATGTTTTCATGTTCAAATACATAGGTGTAAGATAAGGTATAAAACCTTCCTCAATAATTTATATTTGCTTTTGTTTCTTTCATTAACTTGTTAATAACTTCATATAATTAACATCACACTAACATCACACTGCCGCCGCTGATTATGCTTGCTCTCCACGTCTATTGGATCAGACCATATAAATATCCAATTTAGATCTTAAACAGTTGTTACTCCTACTATCTATTATGCAGGCCCAGGGTTCCCATCAGCCGCTAGATTGCGCGATTCGCGCAATTTGATCGCATTTGGAATAAACGATAAGTAAAATGCCACTTGCGATTATTATTTTTTAGTTATCCCGTCTATAATCCATTAACATCTCGTAAAATTCATTGTCAGCCTTTCCTTCTATGAAATAAACGAATGAATAAATAAAAATTGTGAGAATTCTTTCCATTTCTTCCACACTAAGTCAATGAGAAATCTAGCTAAGCCTAACCATCTGTTTATTCGCTGAAATTGTGACGCAGTTATAAGATATCCATGGAACACTTTAATTATTGCTGTTACGTTCGACCACATGGTTGCCTAACACCACACTAAGTCAACAGGGTAATCTAGCCTAGCCATCTGTTTTTTAGCTGAAATTGTGATGCAGTTATAAGATATCCATGGAATAATTTCGTTATTGCTGTTATCTTCGACCACATGGTAGCCTAACACCACACTAAGTCAATGGGAAATCTGCCTAACCATCGGTTTGCCCAAAAAAAAATCACACTTTACGTAGGATTCGGGGAAATAAATTAGGAACCAGGTAGTATCCCGTCGGGCGGGTACCTTCATTATTGCTGTTAACTTCGACCACTTGGTAGCCTAACACCACACTAAGTCAATGGGAAATCAGCCTGACCTTCGATTTGCCAAAAAAAAAAAATCACTTTGCGTAGGATTCGGGTAATAAATCAGGAACCTGGTATCATGTCGGGCGGGTACCCGGATACCCCATGCAAACACTACCTAACATGGTCCTCAATCACAACCAATGGGTAATAACATGAAGCCTAGTACTGTGTTTCCCTTCATGCATATTAATGAGCACTCATGCATAGTCAGTGAATATTAAGTTTGCTTTGACAAATTTTTACCCATCTGGGATACATGTAACTGACCTTCCATTAATTACAGCTAGATAGAAAGATGGAAACTGGACTGAAAATTGATTCTAATCTCCACTTCTGACTGAAAGAAGAGGAATATAAGAAGACTACCCAGAATATAGTTCTACTGTCCGAGAGTTATGATTGACATTAATACTTTGCAAAATGTGTTGTTGTGTTAAGCAGTTATTAATCTGGCATCCATGAATTTCATGCCAAGTTTTGGCCCATTTCAATAAGAATATTTCAAACACAAAACAGTTGTCACCTTGGTTCTAAAGGCTTAGCTGTCCCACTGTAGCATGAATGTTTAAGGGTTGTACAGAAGATGTTTCCATCTAAGTTGGAATCTTTATGGAAATATTTCCATTTGGCTGCAATTAAAACTAGGGACTGTCAAAAGTTTTTGTTATCAATAAACTAATGTAGGGCATTTTCTTCATGAAATCATATTGCAATCAGAATCATGTCAGTTTCCAATATTTTGCTGAAGTACTTAGTGATTATGTTTGATCACAAGTTTTTATAGGTTTTCAGGATTGAAGTGTGTGTTTACTGCAAATGAAGCTTCACTGTAGGTGTTTGCATACATACTGCTCATGTACATATTACAGGCCATGTGTCTCAAGTAACAAAATAAGAATGTTCATGAACACTTAGTTCTAGGGAATAACAGCTACATTTGAATCTCAATTTTATGAACTTGTGAACTAGCCAACAGACTTAGATGATGTGTCTACAAACTGCCAGAAATGCTAGGTTACTGCATTGATTGGCAGTTTCATGGAATGCTACATCTGCAAAGGTTGAATGGTTCCTTTATTTGTTTAACAGGTAAACATTACATGGCAGCAACAGTACTATAGTTTAACTGATAAATTCAAGTCAAGATCAATGACAAATACACAGGCCTGCACTACTTTCTACACAGGTAGGGCACAAAATTTACTCTCCTCAGATGAGTTACACTGCATAGTTTCCTGAGTCACATGGGGTCAGATGTTCACACTGCAGATAATAGAGTCTGAAATTATTGCTGATTTCCTACAACAGCTGTAGATGTATTCAATCTGACCTCAGCCATGTAACACTCTACCTGACTATTGCTCCAGGAATATGTCACTATTCACCAAACATAATGTAATATTAACACAGATATGTGTACTGTACGCTGTGCTACAGCAACACGTTTAATTGGATACTATACTGTATATCAGGGTATAGGTTAACTCATGGCTTAATGGGACTGTAATGATAGGATACTGCTACATAATACAAACATCTACCAGTGGACCCTATGGGACTGTAATGATAGGATACTGCTACATAATACAAACATCTACCAGTGGACCCTATGGGACTGTAATGATAGGATACTGCTACATAATACAAACATCTACCATTGGACCCTACAGTGCTTCCAATAACGTGGGATTAGTGACATCTTCAAAAGAGAATTTTGAAAGAGCAAAGAAATTGAACAAGCTTCACAACAATGACCTCAGTTCTGTACTCTACCAACTGACCAATGACCTCCAGTTCTGTACTCTACAAACTGACCTATCAAAAAGTGCTTTGCAATATTGCCTGCATATCCCTCCCTCTTATGAATATCATAACTGAGGGACTGATGTCAACAGGCATACTGTTATGCCAGACAAAAACATTTTGGTTCTGTCCACAAAGTAAGGTGAACAATGAAGTTTAAACAGGGTGCTTTATACAGGGTGCATTTACTCATAATAAATCTGGTTATCCTTCAGGCATCCTTATAGGGCAGCTCAGTTCCACAACTAGATACTTTAGCTATGTCACATGGTCCAATGACCTCTAAGATAAACCCTGATAGAAGAACAACAATAGCTTTAAACAAATCTCAAGAAATACAAAAAGCTTTTTTTTGCATGAAAAAGTCAATTTAAATCTGTGTCTCCCAAAATAAATTCCAAAAGCTTTATTTATATATATGAATTGATAGAGTAGGGAACATATGTTACATCAAATGGTACCACTCAAGTGTTAATGAATGATAGCAATAGGCATTTCAACTTTACACATCTAAGCTTAAGAGTAGCATTCAGAAACTTTGAATTAACAATACTAACGGCCTGCCCAGAACAGACACACAGATATGGATATTAAGTTCATGACTGAACTTTTGAAGAAAATTTAGACTAAATGTGATGGTGTTCAATTTGGGACTCAAGGTCAAATTTTACAGGGCACACATGCAATGCAGTTCTATGGTAGAAAAGACATCATAAACTAGCAAAACTTCAGGACTTTCTCAAGCTGATATACATTAAAGACAAAACACCTTCGGAAAATTTACACTTTTTCTTCATATTGGATTACTCGGATATTACAAATTTGTCTAAGTCTCAATACCTGTTTGCTTATAAATTTGTAGATTCAATGTTTCTTATTCTAAATGCACTCTGACCAAGGGGTTTAATGGAGAAAAGCTGTCACAATCGAAAGAAAGAAATTTATTTTCTGTTGCCCTTATGGCGCGAATGATTTACCGTAAAATCACTGCGACCACCCATGTCAGCATGTTCTTTACACAATTGTAGACAAAACAGTCTACACATGCCGCCCGATCAAGATTGTAAGTTGTAATGCAGTCCTATACTCGTATCAGCGCCTTTTTTACAATTCCACGGCAGAAACGACTGTAAACACCTGTTTATTCATTGCGATGAAAGGAAATGACACAATTTTGCAAGCGACATCGTTAAATCGTTAAGACCCACAGAGAGATACTGTTCAAGAAAAGGGACCTAACACAGGCTAGCCACGAATGTGAAAGTAGTCCTATGCCTTTTGTAAACAAAACAGAGACATTTGATTGGCACATGATCTGTTGGGCTGAACTTGCAAATTTTGATGGAAATTAGTAGAATATACGAACTTCTTAAAAAATCTGACAAATTTTATTAGCTCAAAATGTTTAACGACAGATAACTCAAAAAAAATAATTAATTTTGATATGAAAGTTGCATAGAGCGGTGTCATTCTCACTGAGCTTTTAGTGCAGTAAGCTTGAAAGGTCGAAATGAGACTTTAAGTATGAATGGAAACAAAACCTTACTATAAGCCAGACCTTTTCTTTGCATATAAATCTTGTCAGCATTTTATTTTCATTTCCCTGATTACTGGATTTTATTGTTATTTTGGTTGTTAATGTGACCTGATCATTTTCATGGTAAACCTTGGACAGTGAAATAGCTAACTGGGATAGGAAAACAGTCAGTGACATAAATGTACAGAAAGTCAGCATCTTAGCACTGAAGAGAAGAGCTACTGTTTGGTTCCATATATAGTCATTATTGACCCACCCAAAGTTCCAGTATACCAACAATCAGTGTTTTATCCTTAAGGCCCAAACCCTCAGTTTACTCACAGGCATTTCAGACCTGTTAAATTTAATAACTTAATGTATCAGTGTGAAAATATGAGATGAAAATGCTTTGAGGGCAAAATGCTAGAGTGAGAGACCATTATGTGACTTCTAGCAGATCTGGAGGCAAATATGCTGACCTTTTAATTTGCTCGGAGGGTTTCTTCAGAATGATCTTTAAACTGATTGGTTTTGCAGTTTAACACAGGCTACAGTATTGTTCACTTGCTACTAACATACAATGTATGTGTACTTTTGGTTTACATAATGTAGATAACTTTGACTCCTGTGTGAAGAGAGTTTTAACAGTAGTTTACACTATGGTAAGCATTACCATGCATTGCTATGCTAAGCATTACACTGTGGGTATATACTGTAATAAATTCCCATGATGGTTTATGTCCATCATTATCTATCCATTCACACATGTGCTAATCCAGCTATAAAGCTTCAAAACCAGTTAAAGAAGTTGCAAATGCTATTGTTCTGGGTGAGCCACTGTGCACTGTGTCCTTGTAGTAAACCAGATGCAGTGTGAACCAGAGAATAACTTATCCTGTATGATTGCATAGTAACACACTATGCACAAGGGGCTACTTACTAACTGTATACAGGTGCAAAGACTTCCAACTGTTCATGTACACAGAAACCATACTACTAGTTTATAAGAGACAAAACTTAAGTCTTCAAAACATACTCAATGACTCCCTGTAAACCAGGAAAATCCACTAATACCTTATATAGTAGCTGATAAAAGAGTATACATACTAACAACAAATTTGTTGTTAGTATTAGCATATGTATCATCTTTTATCAGCTACTATATCCCCTTGCCCCTCTCCCTCCCTCACTATTCATTTCAAAAAATGGAACTTCGTTTGAGCCGCGTTTCTGACGAACCATGCAAAATGAGGTTTCACTAAGCTAATTTTGCCAAAAACATTTCATTAATTATACAGAAATTCATGATCAAAAGTATCAAAACATTTATCCGCTGAAGACAGATTTCATTCATGTATTCTGTTATGCCGTGCCTCTTTATTTAAACAAGCCAATGAGAGAGCGCACTATAAAGTATGCATATTCAGTACCAATGAAGCTCTCCCTGCTCACACAGCTGTACATTACCCTCCTGTGGTTAGTGGATTTTGTGTCTTACTGGGTCTGTAGATATTTATCCTAGCAAATTTTATTCAAATCCAATCTTAATTAAGGAACCAACCACCCCTATAAAAAGTAAACATTGATACAAATTAACTTAAAATATTCCATTTTCACTCTGCCAAGGTAAAATGTATATCCGGTGAACAGAAGACTAGAAAAGTTTGCTAGGTGATATCACTGTCCTGGCATGTCATACCCATCCAAGAAACCAATCCTCAAGGGAGCTGCTCATTGGTTTAACACAGTGTGCTCTGCACATCTGCTGATGTCACTTGAACTAACTCAATGAGCTAGCTGCATGTTAAAGTAGCACAGTTCTGTAAGCTGTAGAGCAAGCAGTTAAAGCATACAGTACAGCACTGATCACATTCGGTGTTGGATTGACCCTATAGCTGCATACATCTTATTTGTCAAAAGAAGATTTGATTAATATGGATAACTTGAAGTGACCCAGGGCCAATCAATTCCAGGGCCCCTAATGTTGAGGGGCATCTAATTTCCAAGGGTCTCCAATCGGCCAATCTAGCAAGAAAGCCAGAGTTTGTGGTCTTTACATTTATATGCCTTTGTGTCTTGTGCAATTTAAATGAATTAAAGAGTGAACTTGGGCCTCAATTCTCACTCTTCTGCCAGGGCCCCAGAAACCCTTCCTACCCCACTGGTTGTCTTATTACGTTGACTTCATCCATGCTAATGGGTTTTAAGTGGAAATGTGGAAAGATGAGCTGATTCTGTGGCAGAATAATAAATCCTTGAACATGGATGTCTGGGGACAACCGGTCAAATTTAGAAAGATAAAACTGTACATTGTACACTGACCTGACACAGATATATATTAGTTTGTTACTCTCAAGCAGGAACAAACAAAACATATATTGTTGTAGAAGCCCTTCTGGCCTTCATCCAAATGAAGGGTTGGCTGATGTGAGTTGTAAAATAAAGAATCTAAACATTAAACAACAACAATAGCTTTTCAACCCCTGGAATGCTACTGCTGAGTTTCATTGTCCATAATTGTACAAAGCAACATTTCTAACAATTTGCATAGAAGGAGTGGGGTCCTGGAGCTAGTCCCTGGAAGCCAACCCAAAGTCAGTAATGTTACTAGATATAAAAAGGTTGTTTCCCGATCAAAACCAATTGAGTTTATTGTATGACCTACTTTTACTAGTGTAGTTGTAAAGATGCGTTTGTATCACTGCCTTTAATTTATGAATGTAATATATAGGGCAGATGTCTCAGTGCCTTAACATTGCTGTTTGACAGGGGCGGCCCTTCTTTTTGCCCACCCTGCCCTTTCAACCAATTTTTAACCCCAGTCCAGCCCCCTCCCCCATCCACCCTTGTACTTCCCTATTCACCAACTCTGTAGTAGCTCCATTCTGTGACCTTGCAGCGATTCCAACAACCAACTCTTCAAAAATCTGTGTTCCTACAGTGTGCATATCTCTCGATAAATTCCACACAGTTCACTGTACTACTGCATGTATATTGGCCTGTTCAAACTTCATTTTCAACTACACATGCGCAAATCCTCAAACCTAATCCAACATTTATCCTGGGCTAGGCTCTTTGCAAACAATCATCTCCACGCAAATTACAGTAGGAATATGTGAATAGCTCTTTACGCAATGTCGATTAAAAACCTCAAACTTCAATGTCTACTTTTGACGATGCACTATGTACAGTAGTTTACACACGAACGTTGCACCAACAAAATTACTGAAGCATGTGATCAATTGGACTGCGAAAAATTTGTGATATGAATACACATTTTACATTAGCAACTATCAATGCAGAGAGAAGAAACATACTGAAAATCTCTGTAATGGAGTGTTCGTAACCCTGTAACTTGTGGTTGATTGTTATGATATATTAATATTCATACAAATTCAATGATCTGTAGGATTGGAAGAAATTCTGGTTCTTTTCAAAATAAGTTGTGGTTTTTTGAAAAGAAAGAATGAAAGATGTTAATTCAAATGTATTTTGTTATGTTTTCCATAGACCTACATTAGTTGTGAGTGTGTACTTGGGGTTTGTTTCTCAAAAAAAAAAGTTTGCATCCGCAGCCAGACGCAAGCGATTTGAAGATTCCGGACACAAGCGATTTGAAGATTTTGCATCCCTGGCCAAAATATTGAATCCCGAACACAGAATCCTGCGTTTGCAACAATGCTTTAACTCGCAAATAAGCATATTAAGGGCATGGTTGTGGCGTCTAGATATGAATTAAATACATCTTCCCAGCTCTTGACAAATTTTGCTGTAATCATCCATTAGATAAAAAATAATTATTGAATTTGTTTTCAGGGAATTTGTTGTTTGTTTGTGGTTTTGCAATCCCTGGAGTCCTTCCTCGCACCCCAGGTGGAACGTAGAACCCAGGTTGAGGAACCACTGCTCTAGTTTGTAGCACATGATGGAAAAATTGGAGCCTCAGTAAGTGAGATTTACATACACAGAGGAAGTCTTACCTGCAATTCATTAATGGAAGGACCAGCATTCAATTTAAATTTATTTTCTCACATAACAAACAAGTAATACAAACGTTTAGTATAAAATATTACAATGAGTAAGACCTACGTATTGACACATGTTAGTGACCATTAGAGAAACTGCAAGAAAAAGGAAGAAAATGAAGGAAAAGAAGAACGGAACACATTTTTGATCCATGTTCTGCATATCACATCATTTACATCGTTGATTGCCATAATAATTGTGAAGTTGTATTCTACCTCATACATACTGTACTTGCATGTGTTTTGAGTAGTAATTTTGAAGTCTAACAGAATTTTCAATCTTTGTGGAAAACAAGCTGTGTCCTTGTCTTGACTTGTTGATAAACATACATGGCCATTATATGTAAAACAGCTCATTTCTGTGGAAAGGAAATACCTCATTCTACTAAATTTGTAAGGTACCAGTCAAAATAGAGAGAGACGATTTAACCAGTAAACTTGTAGGGTCGTCAATCTGGTTTATAGACCTACTCCCCTTACAGTATATCACTTTCTAAACAATTCACAAAATTTTCAAGGACCAGTATTTATTTGATTAAACCAAGATTCTGAAACTGAAGTGGGATCCGATTAATGTATGCTTTAACACTACAAATGTACCCTCTATGTTCACCTTCACCTCAAAAAGGAATATAGCCTATAGGCTAGCGTAAATGTAATTCTACCAAATCAGCCAAGCCTTAGCCTAGGTAGATATTGAGCAAAGCACTCTCGCTAACTTAATTCTATAATGTCTAGAAGATTGTATGTTACCACTTTCCTATCAAGAATAAGCCTACTACTACTATCCAACTAGTGTTAGGCCTTGCCTTACTTTAATCTTCGCCTAATGTTAGGCAAAGCCTAGTCTACATTAATTAATTGTCATGGATGACATTACCCTGCCTGACACTAACCTAAGTTAGAGTTTGGCTAGAGCTTACGCCCATTGTGCTGACTAAGATTTTGATTTAAAACAAGCAAACGTGTGTCTCTTAATGTGTAAATGTATTCGCCTAACTGCTATACATTTTGACATAGGCCTAACCAAATTTTCACTTACACATAACATGTTAGGCTACAATGAGTCCGGCCTAGCTTTTATCCCGAGTACGAGACGACATAGACAATCAACTCAGTCTGGGTTGGTTTACCTCAAATGACCTCCAATAGGCTAATGCACTATTCGAGCCTTAACTCGGCACTGACCAAAGCCTTCAGAGGCACCGCTCTTTGGTGCAAAATCGGTCTAATACATACAGTAATACTAACCCAAATCAGACATACTCGTGATGAGAATATTTGAGAAATCAATCGTTAGGCAATGCTCGCGACTTCGACCACGTAACTTTCCGGAATAGTCCGTTTTATTCAGGGAAATATTTATCCACGACGCTAGTAAAGCGCATTACGTTAGCACAACATGCCGGTATAGTACAATATTTGTAACGTTAGTCTGTGTTATTCTAGACCCTTTGATTTTGAGTTCAATGGAAACATTCACTGTAGTTACGACTACGGCTTAGGCTGACTTTCGATCACAAATTCCCATGTGCTTTCACAAATGTCTAGGGTGATTTCCGGTAGTATAGTAGAAGCAAACCAGTGCTTTGAAAGTAGCATATACAGTGTGTTATCTTGGGCCGACTTTATTCTTTGTTGGCCAAGGCCTTTTTCGATGATGGTCTCAATTACATGACTTTAACACAACAAACTCCCCTACTAATAAGTCGACACCAGTAAACCTGTTTTTACCCAGAAGCCTTTGCGCGACTAGATAGGGTCATTGTCTGATAGTCACGACACAATTTTTGCACAGGGTTCACTGTGTGAAGCTGGTACGGTAAAAATTTGGTCATGTCATTCAGCTGCACTGAGCAGCAGGATAAAAGCGAGCTACGGCAGCTCGATCCCTTGCATGCATGTAGTAAGGCTTGGTGTATTGAGCGACATTAGACTGCATCACAGAAAAGTAGTTTATGTAGTTCCAGGCGTATTAACACATCCTTATAGCATATTATGAGTTTTCCGCTCTCGATTAGAGAGCGGACTGAGCCAAGCATCAGGCGGGAGCTATAGTACCTATAAAAGGAGCGTCGTTCTTTGTTCCCCTTCCCGCCCCCCTGCTTTTCGCGAGTGTGCTTTCACTCAGATACCAAGTTGTATATAAGCGACACCAGAGCAGCAGTATGTGTTTACTCCTGATGGAAACCAGTCCTATCGACTGTCCCCAGCCCACTGAACCCGTAGTCACGAGGGCCGGGACACTGCATAGCGTTATTATGTCAGAAATAAATTGTGATTTTTTTTTTAGAATTATTAAGTCAGTTTCCATCCACTAAACTATACCTACAGGCTATAGCTTTGATATAGGCCGCCCCGAAATTACGAGTGAGTTTTTCCTTAAGTACGGTATCTTAATAACAGGCTTCTAAAGTGGCACTGATAAGTTAAGTGCTTACATTTTGAAGAAATTTGCATTCAATATTACACCAAGTCTTACACATAGGCCTATAGGCTATTGAATCTTTGTATTCGAAAAAACGTATTCCCACCGACAAGGAAGTCGGCTAATTATCCCGATTTAAAAAGTCGGGTCCCTTTTAGATCCTGCTACTTATACCGACCAATTGCAGTAGCCTACTTCCGGTGGTGTCAAAAATCTTTGAGTAACATCATTCACAAACAAACAAACAAATTATGAATTTGTTAATATATAATATAATGTTATAATTTTGGCTTAGTAGTAATAAAGCGACATAATCCAGGGGTTTAGAGCGTAACTTTCTTGTGAGACAGCCTTGCTTAATTTAACAGGCTGTTGGATGAAAAATATTGATGAAGGAAATTTAGTAGTTATGTTATGCTAGACCTAAGAATACTGCGTTCGACCTTGTAGATCATGGTATCTTATCAGCAAAAAATTAAAATCTACCAATGCTTTGATACATCAAGTAAATGGTTGCAAACATATCTGTATAACAAAACACAAAGTGTATTATTAAACGGGGAAAAATCAACCCCCACGTGCGTGTGTTAAATTGGTGTACCACAAGGTTCAATTCCTGGCCACTCTTATTTCTACTTAATATTAATGATCTTGATTGATGTCTTGAACAATATTCTGCACATATGTATGTAGACGATACAACATTTCATGTTAATGATAAGAGTTTTGATAGGCTGTCTATTAAATTAAATGAATATAGCCAGACATATTTACAACTGGTGTCAGCTGAACAAAATGGTCATTAACACTGAGAAAACTAAAAGCATGTTAATATGTTCCAGACAAAGGCAAACTACCCTATATCGCAGCAATCTTCATGTGAAGCGATAACTAAGGAGCTGCTATAGGAAATACTACGTCAGAAAAGCTTCTATCAGAATTGATGCAACCTTAACTTGGATGCTGCCATGCCACGCATGCAACCATGGGACGCTGGGAACTCTGACCGATGAATAAATTGATAAGCTCCAAAAATGTGTGGCCCGAGCAATTCTAGGGCTATAGTTTGACGAAAGGTCAAGTGAACTATTTGAACGACTTTGATGGCATATTATAAGGCAACGTCTTAATATGAATATACTTGTTATGGTGTATTATAATCCCTTCACGCGGACTTGCCCCACCTTACATGAAAGAACAGTTTCATTAAACGCATGAGATATATAACCACGGATTACCGTTACATGATATAGGGCCTGTATATATCCATGGATTGCGGTTACATGTTATACATATATATATATCCATGGATTACGGTTACATGTTATACATATATATCCATGGATTACCGTTACATGATTGATATAGGGCCTGTATATATATCCATGGATTACGGTCACATGATATAGGGCCTGTATATATATATATATATATATATATATATCCATGGATTACGGTTACATGATATAGGGCCTGCATATATATCCATGGATTACGGTTACATGATATAGGTCCTACATGTATATCCATGGATTACGGTACATGATATAGGGCCTACATATATATCCATGGATTACGGTTAATTAAAACGTCGCGCGGTTCTTTCTGATAGGTGGAAAAGCTGAACAGAGTTTCCTACATTGCAGCGAAACAATGGAATGCACTATATATCTCCCTGGTTTTTGTAGGGGGGGGGAGGGGCGTAACAGGGAGCCTCACCGAAAATTGTTTAGGCATGTACCCCCCCCCCCCCTTCCCGGATTCTTTTCTTCCAGCTTCCTGAAGCTTGCCTGGAGCAAATGGACAATGAAATCACTTTGTTTGGTTATACGAAAAACAGACTGGGAAGTAGTTCGTCACACCGTAGGATATATACACTGCAGTGTGTTCAACTGAGTCTTCGACTCGAGTATTACATAATGCATTGTTAGAAAAAAATAAAGTTGTTCAAAACTGGCTTTTCGTGTAGGTGCCACAATCATAAAACTAGAAACAAATATTCCGTGTTTTTTCTATACTAATCAAAGATAGAGTTATGTCACATGATCGCCTTCAAAACAAGGGCATGTATAGACTGTTGTACAGTCATATAGCTATATATAGGGCTAGCCATATAGGCTGTTAGCAGCTGACGACACTGATACCATTAACTCCTTGAGACATATGTTGGATTGGATTGGCAATTATAGCTACTAATATCGTGCTTTCAAAAACTTACAGATGAAACCGCAAACACTTCTGGCGACATTTTACCGTAGCCAAAAAGCTGTGCGTGACGATGTAACCATTTGAGGGCGATTTACGGCAATTTCACGTATCGACCCACTGGTGGTGTGTGCATTACCCACAGATATTTCTCAGTCGGTAAATGGTCAGCAGTTTTACCAGTACTTACGTCAGTACAACTCGTGTGACGTCATTCTCTTCTACTTCTGTGGTTGTACTATATGACATGATAACGTCATAACGTTGGGCAAAATGTCCTTGAAAGGAACATTCGATACATTTAGCTCACTTTAGGGGTGAACTTCTTAAAAATCTGAATGAGAATGATGAGTATAGCCTACCTACACTCAATATATATTTCATTTTGTTTCATTTTAGACTTTTGTATTGAATTATGAAGCATTACTCTAATGTTATTCTTGATATGATGACAGTTCGGGTGAGATATATCCGAAATTAATTCGAGTTATCTGCAATTCGGGATTAACTCATAAAAGAGGCTTTCCATAGGATAGGATATGATAGGATAGTATAGGAACTCGAAGCGCAGGCTTGGTAGAGTGTATCTTTAATGCACATGTACACCCTGAAGAACTCGCAAGGCGCTAATGCAGTCTGGTGCTAGCATTCAGAGAGTAAGGAATCGATAAACTAACGCAGCGCGACAAGCAGTTCTGAATTATCCAAATGATGCGATTGCCTGGGGACCCCAAGGTCAGGCATAACAAGGTCAAGTGACCCCAATATTGAGGGACCTCAAGGTTAAGGGGATCCTCTATGAACTCTTAGGCAACAATAAACCAACTTTCTAAGTTTGTTTGTGACTGCACAACGTAGTAAACGAGGAGATACTGCATGTATACATTGTGCGTAAAATTGGCTAGAAGTATAGCAATGCCGTAAAGATGACGGTAAGTGACAGTATCCACTCGGATGAGTGGAATGTCCTCAGCGAATCAATGCAGTGGAAGAAAACGACTGCGCAGAACAGAACCGACACAGTTTATGTCTCACTGGCTTAATCCTCATGACGTCATGATATGCTTCCTGGAGGTATACTGACGATATATGTCATTTCCAGACAGAGAAATGAGTTCGAACATTATTGATCATTACATGGCTTTGTAGGATAGTCTTTATACCAATGAACTTGATCGATATTCCAAGCAGCTGACGACGTCATTACATGAACAGATACTGAACAGATAGTATACAACTGCTTTGTTATGAATATGCAATAGATGGATATACATAAAACATGTACCGAGGTTAACCTACTTTGCATATAAGAATGTGGGCTGAAGCTGATCACATCATCAGTTGAAGTCATTATCAGATACTATCAGAACATTTGTTGTATGCCGAAGAAAAACTCATAAACCGGAAGAATTTTTAATTGAATCTGTTACAGGAGATGGAACACGTGTATCGGTAACACAAGCAGTCATTGAAGTTGAGCGTATGTAGAAATTAATAACTTCCCAATCTGCATGCAATTAAGAGAGGCCCAAACTAGAATGCTGATTCATTTACCTATTAGATTACCACATGCATACAAATTATTAACTTGTATGAATATATTCATATAGTACCATAACACCTATGTATGGGCCCACTTATAGTACCATAAAGCCTATGTATACATATAGTACCATAAAGCCTATGTATACATATAGTACCATAAAGCATATGTATACATATAGTATCATGAGCCTATGTATACATATAGTAGTATAAGTCTATATATACATATAGTACCATAAAGCATATGTATACATATAGTAGTATAAGCCTATATACACATATAGTACCATAAAGCATATGTATACATATAGTACTATAAAGCATATGTATACATATAGTAGTATAAGCCTATATATACATATAGTACCATAAAGCATATGTATACATATAGTACCATAAAGCATATGTATACATATAGTAGTATAAGTCTATATATACATATAGTACCATAAAGCATATGTATACATATAGTAGTATAAGCCTATATACACATATAGTACCATAAAGCATATGTATACATATAGTAGTATAAAGCATATGTATACATATAGTACTATAAAGCCTATGTATATATAGTATCATAAAGCCTATGTATTCATATAGTACCATAAAAGCCTATGTATACATAAAGTACCATACAACCTATGTATATATAGTACCATATTTCTGTATCACATTTACAAATATATTTATGATATTTGCAAAATTCCCCCTTTAAACCTT
>JAIPMN010001025.1:0-26633 GCA_020650975.1 Apostichopus californicus | reverse complement strand
AACGCCGCCCCCCCCCCCCCAAGGAAAACATGCATACTAGCACTGCAATATCCTATGTGCAAATTGGGAAACAAAGAACAAGTTTTCTTTCGAGACAAAATGAGGTGAAATCATGCTAATTGCTAAAGTAGGAATCTGCCGAATATGAGTTTATTTCTTGTTAAGCTTAACAATTTTTTTCCCATTCGAAATAGCTTTGAGTTTGACCCACATAAATTCATTAATAGTTCTAAATTAGGATTAGATCTCTTACTGAAATATCGCTGACCTAATAAGGTGATCAAGAGTACAATTTTTATGTAGAAAAAGGGCACATTTTTAACCTGAGAAAAAGTTGGGGGCACGTGCCCCCTGTGCCCCCCGGTTAATTCCGCCGCCCTTGCTAGCAGTCATGTTTGCGGTTCAATACGAAGCTAATACGAAGCTCTGACGATGACTCATGGTAGTTACAGGAAGTTTATTCACTCATTCTCTCCTGATGGTACGGTGAGTTGCTGTTTGCAGAATCGTTAAAGCTCAATGAACGGAACAAAGGTAAGATGAATCACTGTTTGAAAATCGTTGACACCCGGCCCTCGCGCAACAGGAAAACGATTAACCCGTGACATTTATTCTAAAAATAGGTATGACATACCGGTAATCCTCTTCTCATCGACTTTCAGCCAATCAGGTGCAGGGGCCCGACCTGGATATTGATTGGTATTATGTAATGCGCTGCAGTTAGTAAACATATTAGTCACACACGCAAATATCACACAAGGACACTAACCGAATCGATCAGTTACCAGACCGTTTGTTCTTCGGCACAGAGTTGATATTAGTTCGCAAAAGTAACCCAATTGCTCAAGACTTACGAGAACAACATCTGAGGCATTTATTCTCACTAGTTAAGCTTCCAACATGGGAAATAATCAGTCACTCACTGCCTTTACAAACGTTTCGCGTCGTGCAACAGGTACCGCTGGTTGTGAAAACAGACAGGCGACACTTGTTTCACATTCAGGATCTCCAAAAGGCAGTGATGAGGAATCTGACTACTTGGATTGCACTGAAGGTGCCATCGCTTCGAAGGAGGAGCATGAAATTGGGAACGAGGAAGGGAAAGAAGGAAGTAGTGGACTACTAAACAAAGTCCTTTTGGCAGATGATAGTTCATCAAGTGATAGCGAAACTGATAGCCAATTGTCCGCACTGGATCGTCTCCTTATTAAACAGAGAAGGTAGGCCTATGACTGAGTATGAAACTTGTGTTACTGTTTGTACCCACGGTAATTTCGGTACCTACAACTTAGGCCTAGTACAACTAGCTACACATATACATGATCACTGATACTGATAGATATACCGTATTTACCGCATTTAAAGGATTTTATTTAGTGAAAAACGGGATCCAGTCCTTCCTGTCGTCATATGGTTGTCATTGTATCGCCCTAAGCCTTACTCTGTGATGAATTGTAGTTTCTGTGATAGAGTGTTAGAAATATTAGCCTGTCCTGCCAGCAATTTGAATCTAAGGACTGACTTACGTCGAGACGTGACATCAGTGCGGCACATTGGTCAGACTCAATCAGATCTCACTCTAAGCTTGGCCTCGATACGCTACACAGGATATACCCAATAGACTGCCACCAAAAATGTTCTTTTAAATGTCAAATCATAACCCAATATTTTGCAAGTTTTAGTCTCGTTGGAAGCAGTATATTCACCCGATCATTGGGTAAATAAGAGTGGGGCTCTTGTTTCTTTACCTGATCTACGTTTCAATTAGTATTGTACCGATGCTTATTTACCCGATCATCAGATCAACAATGAGGGAGGTCTTACTTAATTAACCGATCATCCGTTGAATGAACGATGCATTGGTGCAGCTATAACTAGGTTACGATTGTTCAAGTTTATTCAATATCATAACAGAAAAAGTATTTTGAAATATGACCAATTGATGTTAATTACTTGTCAAGCCAACTATTTCAGCAGTGTACTACGTTGCTTCTAAACCCTATTTTACATTTGGCTAATCACCCACCATGTCTGCATGCAAGAAACCAGACTTTTCCACATGTCAGGCTAATGATTAATTGCTTTCAGTTTGACAGAATCATATTACTCTGATATGTTTGAATTGATATTACTCTCATGTTTCTATTTTGTTATTGTTTGTGTGTACTAGTAAAGTATTATATAAAAGTATATTTGAAGATTGCTAATAAATACTGTAGTGAATCATATTAACTGCATATCTCAGAAGTAATATACAGTTCATTTTAAATACAAAATTGTTAAGCTTTTCTTTTGATCAACTCTGGTTCCTATCAACTCTATAGGTCATAATTAGTATAGTTGATGCCAATTAGTCAAGTGACATTTAAATCATTAAGCATGAAGAATATATAAGTTTTGTGCTGGAAACTTGGGATTTACTTGCCATAATTTATGATAGGCTGTATCAGGGCTGATTGATAGTTCAATCCTAAGTTGATAGGTCTATTGCAGAGAGACAATCAAGGATGAAGGAATACAGGCATTGAGTTGTTAGATGCATAATTGGACAGAAAAAAGTCTTTTACATTGCAGAGTATCTCAACCGACAGCAACAGAGTAACAGACATTACATGTGTTTACTAACATGTAGATTGCTCATATGTAAATAATTAATAAGTGAATGATATTTAATGTAATTTAATGACTAATTTAAGTCAATGGTACTAAGATTAAATATCAGAAAGAGTGAAGTTTAAACCTTAATTTCCCCCTTGAATCTTCAGAGAAAGGATGTTGGAACTGCAATCCATTCAAGAAAGAACCAAACGAGTGAGTGATGGCAAGAATCTCAAGAGACTGGAACGTTTCTTCACACAAGCCCAGAGGGCCGGTGACTACCAGTCCGAAACAGAGAGCGTATCATCGGATAATAGCGAACACTCGACAACCAGTGGAGAACAGAGATCAGTTGTCCTGGAGGTCAGAGGACTCTTCCAGTCCCAACCGGTCACAAACGTTCTGGAGAGTCATAACTTCCGCTCCCAGCTGGAAAACATCATACGAGGGAACCTTGTACGCCAGGAACGGGAGTTGGAAACAGCACTGCGCCTCCGTAATGCCGGACTTCCGGGTAACACGGTCAGTGGGAGACCACTCACGGACGGCTTCGTACCGGCAAATTTGCATGAAGAAGCTAGTACGATAAGCAGTTCCACTCACTCTAGTGTGAACATTCATCCATCATCATCAAATGTTGCTGCCTCTCAACACCATGGACATCCAATACCCACACCTCCTCCTCCGCCTCCTCCTGGTATAGAGAACCAGTTTATGCCCATCCCTATGGCATATCCACAACCATACCATGCAGGACCTAACCAACATTTTGGTAACTTGGTAAGTTGTTCAAGCATAATATGGAAGCTAAGCAGTGTCAAAGTGAATATTATCTGATTCTTTCCCATAAGTTTTAAAGGTCATCAGTTTTGACCCCAAATGTTAGCACCTTAAAGTCGCTATCTTTAAACAGTTTACTGTAGTAGTATCTTCCTGGTGGTTCTCATTCTCTATATTACTCCCAGCCATTGAGGGTTGTTAAAAAAGACAATTAAATTTCTCAGTGTGTAGAACTAGTACTTTTAGAGTGGAAGTAAAAATTACTTGTTGAGATTTGAGCATGGGTGACCATTAGCCTACCTGACTTTCTAGCATATTGAGGGAGCAATACTGATGACCTTTATACTTGCAAGTGAAGATTGTAGTTTCACAACTGATTTAAGTTGATCTAAAAAAAAGAGCAAATTAGAGCACTGGTTCATTGTAGTGCATAATGACATCATAATTGTAGATCTGAATAAGGGTACCAGTCTCAGAGTTGATAGTTTCACATGTTTGTCATTGTGATGAGTCTGAAAGTATTAAAAATAAACCTTTGATCTGGCTCAACAACATCATACAGGCTGTACTACAGGGCTTGTATTATACTCATTGTAGTCAGTGCCTTTCAAGTGTTTGGTCATATTCCCCAAGCTCTATTGTTGATGGACATTACCAAATTGTCTACAGAACCTTAATGAGAAGTTTTCTCCCCATTTTCATCAATCTACGGCCTGTGTAGGTCTATTCCGTGCTTGTTATCACAAGGAGCTGCTCCATTTAAAGGCATTGAAGACTCGCCCCAAACCGCGTGCGGCCATCTGAAAATGTTAACTTTCTGTTGCTTGCAAGTGACGTTTTGTTCGTGTCGCTACAAAATGCAGACAGTACAGTAATGAAACGTGATACCTTGTTATCTTTAGCTGGACCTGAGATGTGTGTACTAGCTGTACACTAGTTTCTAATTACCGATGGTAGCAAGCTGTGTGTGTGTATTTTCTGGGATTGATGGTGGTGTCTAACACTTCTGTTACACCTCATTCGAAACTAGGTCAGATTACCGGCATTAGACGTTTCTTTTTGCGAGAGTCTTCACACCCTTTAACATCGGTTTCCAGGTCCAAGTTTTGAATATGAATATCCTTAAGTGCTAGCACAGCTGACAATCAGTGCATATTGGTTGCCATGTATGTCCTATAAAGTTAGTACTATACGTACTATACTATACGTACTGTATGTGTGTCTGCTTCCTATATTACTTACAAAAATTTAGCTAGAACTTACTTGATGACTTAAAGCTATACTATTCAGTTTTCTTTGACCAGTAGCTTATAGACTGGTGACTGTATGTTAAAAGAAGTCCATGTTCTACTGGTAATACAATGAGAGTATTGTAAGCTAACAAGTGTTAAACAGTTTACTTTGGAAAATAACAGATTTATTTGAGGTTTATGTAAGCTTCTAACAACAACAGTATGTGAACATGGATGAAAGTGAGTGATGTGGTGCTACAATCCTAAAATTGAAAAATAAATATATATTCATTTCTTGCAGCAACAGCCACAGTCTAGGCATTTCTTACAGCCACACCCTAGTTATTTCATGCCACCACAGCCTAGGCAACCTTATGTACAACAACCCAGTCCTCCAGTTTCAGGTGGTGGACAAGGGCCTAGTTCTGGTGGTGTTGCACCTAGTCAGTCGGCATGGCTTCTCAACAGAGCTGGGAATGAGTAAGTGACACAATTATGCTTCCCTCCTAAAAGGTGATCATCAGTATTGGTCCACAACTGCAGCATGCCAAAATTTGTCAAACACCTCTGCAAAAAATGCTTGCCTGAAATTTCTAACTCTCTGACTTATTTCTTGAGATTGAGAAGTATTTATCAGATGATTACATTCCGCTCTGGGAAGGGAAATGCTTGGATAATGACATTACCATGTTTGTGAAATGGTTAGTAACACGATCGGGACAATACTGATAAACTTTCAAGATGTTTTTTGTGTTTAATGAAAACGAGAAAAGAATAAATCAGGAAAGGAATTATCTGAGTATCCTTAGGGTGTCGTCAGGACAATAAAGTTAGGATGCATTTACCAAACCGTCTAAATCATTTACAATTTTTCTGTTGAGTTGCTGGTGAAGCTAATAAATGGATCATGATATAGCTGCATATATTCCACATGTGCATGTTATTCCTATAGAGCACTTAAGCATTTAATTATTTGTAATCCTTTACAAGTAGGGATGCACTGATTTTTCAAATTCAGCCGGAATGGTGGCAGGATTTAAGGAACTTTCCAAAATTATTCGATATCTGGCAGGAATTTTTTTTTAAGTTTTGAGGTGCAAAGTTTGAAGTTATTCCTTGTGCAAACTCTACTCATTCAAAGGATGAAGCATCATCCACTGAAAAATATGAATATAAACCAAGGAGTATGTAGATTTATATATTCACACGCACACCTCCCCCCCCCCTACCCTCCCTCTCTTTACCTTAAAGAAATTGTTGGAATATGGTAATATCCTATCAAAATCCAGCGCATTCCTATTTAAGAGTGGTACCTTGTGTCAATCACCCATTGTATCTCTGCATACTAGAAAATGGTTTCACGTACATAGTCATTCATATCACCTTGTATGTATGTAAGGTCAATTGCTTGTAGATTGGTTACATCTTCAACCTATCACTTGCTATGTATTAGATTTGTCATTTACTCAAGTGCAAACTCACAGAGGTGTACAGATCATCAAAAGACATAATTTTTATTTTACAGAATAAAAGGTCAGAGTCTTTGTAGACAAAGCCATATCAGTAGCTGATTGATTTGATTGTTTTAGTTTCATTTCATACTATTGTAATTATTGAAAATTTACAGCCAAAACCGTATCATTTGTTTAATTTTAGCAACAACGGGAATGGTTCGGTGGAAGATATTCAACAAGTTCACAGAGAATCTATCATCACAGAAATTAGCAACTTGGTCCACAGTCAACTGGTCACTTCAACTCTGGAGAGCAATTTTAGAGGTCAACTTGAGGTCATGTTACAGGTATGTTTGTCCCTCATGAAACATTCAAGTTTCCATTGGGTTCAATAAAATAATAAAAGAATATAAACCTATGAAACCATAACCATCTGTCAAACATAGATCTGTACCACTTTACCCATAGTACTTGCGATACGGTAATTGCATGTATCCGCAATCCTGTGTTCAGCCAAGCACCCTCAGTAATATCAGTGCAATTGAAATGGAAATATGTCGACATCCAGGTTTGGTAATTTGTTTGATTTCATGGAATTTTATTTAGCAATGTAGAGAATACACGACAGCAAAGAATGTGTTGCTAAAGTCATTAATGTTAATGAAATCCTATCATTTATTTCCCCAATTGTAAGTTACCAAATCCCACAGACCGGTAACTGACTTTTCAGTTATGATAGGTCCATGCAAACATTTTCTTAAAGATCCTTCAATAGTCTTTTTTTATTGTTATTTTATTTTTTTATAAATCCTCTCATTCATTGTACTCCCTTATACCTAATTTACAGGATCATGCTGCTAGCCAAGATGGTGATAGACAACAAGTAATGGAATTCGTCCAAAACCTGCCAAGACGTAATAATATTGTTAGGAATGATTTCAGTCACCTGGGGATCAATCCGTCTGGTGCGGCTGGAGGAGGATCAGCTCAAGAGATGAACATGAACAGCCATACTTTGGTATGATCCTATTTTTGAAGCTTTGAGACAAATGTTTGTGCTTTATATAGGTCACTATAAGTTTCACTGATTTGCGATATCCCAGATAGGACATTGAAAATTGTTTACTTTATTGTTTAGTATAATATAGTATAATAATAATAATTAATAATAATTTGAATAATTGCATTCATCATTGTGGAGGATGTATGTATGTATGTATTTTAGATCCTCCTGCAAGCAGGAACTCGCGAAGAAGCCTCATTGGCTTATCAAAGTCGCAAGCTGACCGAAGTCAGTCTCTTAGATTCATATTTAACGTCCATGATTATGAATTGTCAATTGCCAACAACTCTGTAACTGGACGACATACATTAATCTTGGAGTGACTCGAACCGGGGACCTTATGATTGGAAGGCACCGGCTTTAACCACTGAGCTACTGAGCTTTAACCACTGAACCACTGAGGATGCCAAGGCTCATGAATATTAAAACATGGTTGATTTTCAGCTTTCTTCATAAATCAATATTACTACCTTTAACCAAACTGCACATCGCAGTCGTATTCTTAATGATAAATAAGTGATCTTGCTATATATCCGATAAAATACCGGTACTTTGGAAATGGATAATCAATTCGACTGTTGCTAGAAATGGTATAATTGTTTAGATATGGTTTGCCAGCCTCAATTTCATAATGACTGGTTGTTTAATTTTCAGACCCATGAGATGACTACCCTGCGAAACCAGATGGTGGAGCTTCAGAATATGGTCAAAGTTAGCTTCGATTTGCAGCTAGATCTACAGAGATCTATTCGACAAGAAGTAGCAGCAGCGCTCCACAACTCTCCAGGTAAGATGTGTCCAGGAGAAGCCAATGTTTGTAGTATTGTATATATCTGTGTTTGTGACTTTTCGTACATGTGAGCATAGAGGAAAGGTTAGTGTGTATTCTGAAGTTTTTGGGTCGCTTCAAAACTAATTGTAAAGAGGATTTAAAGCCTTAAGGGAGTTAAAAAAGAAGCATTGCCTTCTTAAATTATGTGAAAACTGTCAAAACTAATTGTAAAGAGGATTTAAAGCCTTAAGGGAGTTAAAAAAGAAGCATTGCCTTCTTAAATTATGTGAAGACTATGTGAAAACTGTCAAAACTAATTGTAAAGAGGATTTAAAGCCTTAAGGGAGTTAAAAAAGAAGCATTGCCTTCTTAAATTATGTGAAAACTGTCAAAACTAATTGTAAAGAGGATTTAAAGCCTTAAGGGAGTTAAAAAAGAAGCATTGCCTTCTTAAATTATGTGAAGACTCTCTTGCTCAGTTTATGCCACCACGATAACTTGTGAATTCCGTGACTATCAGGAGATTATGGACACTGAACAAGTAACCTGAAGGAATTACTACAAAAGTGTAGCTTCAAAGTTTGCCTTACGATTTTACAAATTTGTAGCATATCTAGGAGGGTTGATGTCACCATATAGTTCCACTGATCTGATTGGGTGTAGAAATTTGTCAGGAATGCATGCATGAAATATTCATGTGAATATATTCAGTTTGGCATCATAAATTTAAGGGTACTCGGATGGAACATTGAAAGTGCATTTCCGAGAACGAAACCAAACACTTCCTTCACATATATCCTACACAAACAAGAGCCTGCTCTATGGATATTTGCTAGCGAGGGTGCCTATAATTGGGTACTTTAAATCAACTGGCTGGGCATTACAAAATTGTCATGAATGTACACACTTCATATTCCTGTCAATAGATCCAATGACCCTTCATTATCACAGTTAGGCATAAATTTAAGAGTATTTTGGATTAAATATTTACCAGTTGGGTTTATTTCGTGTTATTAATTTAAACGGCATTTGTTAATGACAAACGATCCTCTTTTTCCAGGTGGTAACTTGGAGAATGCTGTAGCTGCTCCTCCTAACAGAGAAGTCCACCCAGCCGAAGAGGGTCACTGCATCATCTGTCTGGACAAGAGTATCGACTCAGTCCTCTACCAGTGCGGCCACATGTGTGTGTGCCTGACGTGTGGCCTTCGTCTCAAAGATATCGGCTCCCATTGTCCAATGTGTCGTGCACCTATTCGTGATGTCATCAGAGCTTACAAATGCCATGAGAAGTAAACGTGGCATACCAGAGCTGGGTGTTGCTATCGTTAATAGCAACTAATTCACCGGGCATTAGTCGATTGTCGAGTCAAAAAAATATGTCTAAATGATAAATATCATGATTTTAATAATTGTAATCTGTATTTGATGCTGTAATTTGATTGTTTTAAGTATAATAAGAGACTATTCCAGAGTCAGGTTACTTTATCTCCAATATAAATAACAAAATATGAAATCCTTCTGTTGATTCAGAATAGTTGGATGCATGATAATATTTTATATAACAATATATTGAAAGCAAGGTACAAATGTATTTTTTTATGCAGAATGTAGCCTAAAAATTATTTTTGTATGGTGTAACTGATTCCATGCTGAATTTCTCTGGATTTGTTTAATGCCTGCCAGTTTGAGTGAAACATAGTTCATTGCCTCCAGCGGTAATGATATTATTGAGAAGGTAATTAAAGGTTGGTCAAAGACTTCTAAATAGCGTAAAAACTTTGGATTTCTTATGGCTTCAAACTTTGTTTTTCGTTTGTATGGATTTTAATATGCATATGTGCTCTGTACGTTATTGATAGGCAATAACATTATAAGATAAACAAAAGGAAATTTTCTTTGTTTCTAAGATTTTCATCATGTCTTTCAAAACGTTACATTTGTCACTAGTTGTTTAATACTTTTTACATATATTTGTACACACAAATAAAAAACTTGAATCCCAGGGGTATGTTATCATGCAAAGTAATACTATCTTTGGGATATAGACACTGAACTGTATATCATAGCATTTTGTAAAAAAAAACTGAAAGAATTTTGAACTTTACATAAATCAGGCATATATATTTCAAGTTTCCATTTTACTTTTATCAAGATTATCTATATTTACATAAATATACCCAATATACTACAATTTTTTTTGATGTATCATGGCAATAAAGTTACAAATACATTACTTTGTAGTTAGATTTTGTTGTCTATTGAATTCTGTTCAACATTTAATGAGAGGTGAATGGTCTCCCAGACTTCTGCTTTGTCATGCTAATATACTGTAACTATACATTAGGGGGAGATGGGGTGTGGTGGAGGGGGTTATGAAGCTGATATATTTGCTTTTTACATGCAGATATCCACTAACTTATCTGAAAGCTGCAGGTGATATTAAATTAAAACATGGATTAGATAATACATGTTCAATAATGGATAAATGCAAGGTCAAGCCTAGGAGATATTTTTTTGACCATGAGAGTGGTACTTGTGGTTAACCATCAAATACTTTAATATTATGTACCCCAGCTTTCACAACCTGGGGTCTATAGACTCCTAATTGCGCCCCAAAAGGAATCCATGGAAAAATCTCGGTTGGGCAAAAGCTGAACGAGTTTATAGAGAACAAAGAGAACCGAAACTTCCTTAACCTCCACCCCAGAACCTATGTCTCTGCTGAGCCCGAAATGATCTTGCTGTAAAAGTTTCAACTGATGCTACTTTGCTGAAATTGTCAGATTTTGTAGCATCTTGCAGTGGAGTTCCAGGATATCAGTTTGTACCGTAGGTAGGCTTGAATAATTACCTCTGGTCCCCTTTGTGCTACATAGGCATAGCAGAGCCACTTGTCACAGTAAAAACTTGCTATTTCAGTGTCATTGTTCGCAAATTCGGGAGACAAAGAGCTCATTTAAGTAGCCAAGAAAAACTACTTATTATGCACTGTAATCTCTCTCAAATTTATATCAACTTCAAATCAGCAGAATTTATGAGGTATAGGTAAGTAAATTATAGTCCGTAAATAGTTGTGCATCTTCCTTTTTTTTGACTTGTTGAATTTCATTTGGTGAAGGTCCAGGTAGGTAATTCTTTCTACAATTATTGGACCCTTTCATAGTAAATGTAACTTTGACCTGGTCAAATGTATGCATCAACAGTCAAAGTGGAGTTGAACTTGTAACTGTTAATAAAAGGCTTTTTGGAGGAGAAGACTTACTTCATCAAGTTGAGGTTTGCATGAAACACCACACAACCTCCTGGAGTGGAAGTGATGAGGAATGGAGTATGATTGCATCCTTTAAGAGATAAAAGAGATCCAGTATTGAACTGCTTTAAAACATAGCAAGGGGAGATCAAACAAAAGAGAAGGGAAAAGTGGTCCTCCTTTCCACAATGTATTGTTCTTTATCGCAACATATCTTTACAACAAGTTGTATAATGTTTCACACATGGCATGGGCAAATACACTAAGCAGAAACAAATTTGATCACACGTTTATTTACTCTTAGTTACTTTTTTATTGAATAGTTAATAATGTCATAATATGTTTGCTTCATCCTTTCAAATGCATTCCTTTTCCTTTGTCTCCAAATGTGTCAGACAAAACAGTGTTACATTTCTAAAGACCAATATCGCAAAGAATCCATCTGTGAAAATGTTTCCAAAGATTCTCTCTACGTCTGTCAGTTGAATAACTAAATACTGTTGTATTCATACTCCAACCTGTACAGCCTACAACTGGTTTCCAGCAACATCGCCAACAAATTAATTAATTTTATGAAATCATTTCTTCTTCCCATCCTTGTCTTCTCCATCTTTCTTGTCTCCTTTCTTCTTCCGTTGGTCTTCGTCCTTCGTCGTCTGTTGTTGGAGCAGAGAACCCATTGCATTTTGGACCGTCTCGCTGGACGGGTCCACACCTGGTAGGTTCTCTAGAACGCTTCTTAAGAATGTTGGATCGGACATCACCTCAGAGTAGTCCTCTGTGCCCCCTTCAGCCTAGGAAAATGAACAAAGTGACTGATTCATTTTCACATAATTGTAATGGTTGTGAAATTGCACAATATATGCTGAATGAGGCTCGCAAGACAAAACCACACAAATTGCAAAAAAATATCAATTCTTGCTGTGAGAAAGTTATATTTTGTATAGAAGTTTTGCAGTGTGCTAAAGCATCAAAGAAATATATGAATACAGGATGTAACCTCAGTTCACCAAAATTCCAGCCAGAAAGATGTAATGTAAATGTAATAAGAAACTTCCAGGGTGTATGTATGACACCTACTTTCTTGCCATATACTCTGGGTGGAATTACTCCAGTAACTAACTTGAAATCAGTAGTACGGTTATACCCAAATGGAACTCTTTTTAAGTCATATAGATCTGGTGTATCTTCACCCATGTGTGGACATTACATGTGAGGACATTACATGTGTGGACATTACATGTGAGGACATTACATGTGAGATTTTTATCTTTCTGAGTGTATGAGTCAATATGACATGGCCTCGTAAGAATAACCCAGAAATCTTGCCAGAAATATGTATCAAATACAGCTTTCAACAGAATAATGAGTTGACTAATAGCTTCTTATTGTTTGGTGAAGCTATTGTGGTTGAAAACACAACACTACTGGAGGAAGGTTATACCACTGACAAATAACCCTGTTATAGAAATTTACATCAACCATTGTCATTATTAGGCACATTCAGCTTGCAATGGGGTTAAATTACACCTTGAATCACAATGGTTCATTTATCGAATTTCTTTTCAAATTTCTACTGCCATCTGAATGAGTTTATTGCTCCTTTATCTGGGTACCAAAGGGAATCAATTTCCCTATATTGAATCTCAAAGAGCTATCCAAAATGGTAAATGGTTATCCATGGGCAAAGCTGTGCACAGGAACCAAAAATATTTTATCAGAGATAAAAGTCAGAGCCTTCAATACTGCTACAGAAAATTTGAACACCAATTTGTTTCCTGATAATATTTGTTTGATACACCATTGGGACAGAATTGTTGGCTTCATGAATTTACCTTTGCATCGTCTGTTTTTGAGCTTCCTCCTGCGTCTGTCTCCATTGGTGTTTCTGTCTCATCTGATGAGTCAGATGAAAAAAATAAACCAGAGGAAGAAGGTTAGCTTAAAGGGTGTGAAGACTCGTGCAAAGAGATACGTCTAATGCCGGTAATCTGACCTAGTTTTGAATGAGGTGTAACAGAAGTGTTAGACACCACCTTGATCCCAGAAAATACACACATACAGCTTGCTACCATCGGTAATTAGACACTAGTGTACAGTCAGTACATACAGCTGTGGTCAATACCCACAGCACAGTGTACAAACCATACAGCGATGGACATCTCAGGTCCAGTTTAAGATAACAAGGTATCACGTTTCATTACTGTACTGTCTGTATTTTGTAGCGACACAAACAAAACGTCACTTGCAAGCAACGGAAAGTTAACTTTTTCAGATGGCCGCACACGGTTTGGGGCGAGTCGTCAATGCCTTTAAAGAATGAAACATGATTCTAGAAAATGGTATCTACTCTCCAAGTCTGCAAATATTTTAACTAGCACTACCCTCGAGGGGGGAACCAACTTAACTAGTAGAGCCCACTAGGTTCTGTAGTAAACTGTAGCAGCCACCTTAATAGTCAATGCAAAACATGAAAGAATTCATTCTTATTTCAGGTTTGGGAGGAAATTGAAATACACTGTAGGACTGATCCATTCCTACAGACTAACAAAGCTTTCTCATTAAGTTGTCTAACCTGTATAGATAGGTTGGGAGTCAGAAACGATGAATTTATTGTAAAGGAGCTTTTACTATTTAACGGTCTTTGCAAACAGAGAAGACTATTCCCACTACAGTGGTGTGTGCAGGTTTTATCAAAATCACCTGCTACCCGTGAGAATAACGAGAAAGTATATCCGTACCTAAAACTTCCTTCATTTTATCACGAGCCAGATAACCCCTTTTAATTAACAAGACACTTAGGGTCTGATTCTAGATACACAAGATTGTAACCTAAATCTTTGAAGCCCTTTAATATCTCTGACAAAACAAATAATGAATAAACTACAAGCATCAAACTGATAACTGAATTCATGATACAGAATCCTCACCGTCTGGTGCCAACGACATCTGCATGGCGTATGCGATCTGTTGCTCTTCAGTCATGTTACTGAAGTCGGGGATGGGGGCTTCCTCCATGCTGCTGGTAGTCTCGGCAGCTGGGTTCATACTCATGGCCAGAGCTTGCTCCAGCAGGGCCTCCTCAGAATCTGGAAGAGGCAAAAGACAAAGGTATTCACGAGTTGGAATGGTCATGGGCAGGGGGTAGGAGCCGGGGGGCACTGGGGGAACGTGCTCCCCCACTCTTTTCCAAAATAGCAAATGTGCCCTTCTGGCAAATAAAATGTGCCCCTTTGATGAAGAACTGTCTTTTGGATATCTTAAGCTGTTGTTAATTTTAATATTTTATTTGAATTATTTATTTTTAGTCTGTACATGCTATTTTTAAAATGGCATCCCATATTTTTTTGTAGCACGGTTAACAATAAACAATCTCAATAAATAGTATTGATAGCATAGTATCACATCATATATATTTAAGTGAAATGGCCTGTGTGTATCGGTTCATAGCATAAATAGTGGTGGTTGTGGAATGTGAAAGTGCCCCTCTGATGTTGCCCCCCCCCCCCAACTTTTTGGAAGCTTCCTTCCCCTCTGGTCATAGGTGCTTACATCCAACAAAGCATGATAACGGCTCAAAGTTTTCGTTTTCGTAAATGTGTTCAAGTTTTGAGGGTCTGACGCTACGGTTCTTCTACGGGGGCTACCCGAAAGAAAAAAACCGACAAAGGACTCAGGACACATGTCAAGGCACCAGGATCGTTAAATGTGAGGTCTATTCAGATATCCCTAGACGTTTGCTTTAATTTGGCTAGAATGACCCAAGGTATATACCCATCACGGGAGCCACCTCTTTTCTTACCGGAAGGAGGAACAGCAGTGGTTGCTGCTGGTGTTGTTGTGGTGTCTGTGTCTGTGGTTGGTTTCGGAGTGGTTTCACCAGCGGTATCCTCTATCACCTGTTTGGTTTCGTCTTCTTGGCGCTGGCGTTGCTCCTCCATGGAAATACGAAGAGCCTACCGAAAAAACATAGTAAGGGGCGAGCATGTTAGACAAGAGTTGGACAACTAAGTTGTTAATGTTGCACCTTGCACTACACCTCTTCTATCACTAGGGTGATTCTGATAGTAATGGGACAAAATTCTCAAAAATACAGACAAATAGTACTCACAACATTGTTGGTTTCTTTCTTTCTTCTCTCCATCCCTTGTCTACTAATCCCCTTACATCTATCTCTTTGTGTTCACCATGCTCATTAACCTGTCTGTATTCTGTGCGTGTGTTTGTCCCTTATGTTACTGTTACTTGTCATTTAGCCTTTGAAGAAGATCCTGCTAGGATCGAAATGTCAGGCCAACTTACTTTTACACAACATTCGAAAATAGCAGGTTTGGTTATTTGTGTTTCATTTTAAAAATAAAAGCATGAATAAGAATGAGTAATCAAACTCAAAGCTATAAATGTAACAAAACTTGTTTCCGTGAGTTGTGAGCATTTTCCTCGGTATTGTACGTACGTGAACACAACCAAAGCAATATTTCTACTTACCATTGCTAATTCTGGGTCAGAAGCAGGGTCAAAGCCAAATTCAAATTCCCCTCCACCGGTCCCAGGTAGACCAGGTACAGCACCGGACCCATCCTCTCCTACTATGACTGGTGAATGCATGAGAGCATCTGACAGCAGTGTGCCTGGTGGGATTGTCACTAGATGGGAACTGTCAGATGATAAATAAGTGATTCCATAAAACTCTGGATATTCATGCAACATATTTAATCAAAAAAAGGTTATTTCTTTAATTTCATAAAGCTGCTTGTGTCTTGAAATTTCCTACACTGACAAGTAACAACTACCAAATGGTGCACAATTTCTGGCATTGAGAGGAAACGTGGACTAATAAATATCATTTGTAAACTCAAGCTCTATTGATGGAATGTGCATTCTAAGAATACACCGGAACTGAACCAATAATTTCCTTTGTTAAGAATGTTCTCTGTTGTTTGGGAATCGTTCATCTTAAAAATCTCTATCATACAAATTATAATGACAGGTTCTCCTTTGACAGTACAAGCCAGAGAAACGTGATGCATATCGCCAGACATGCTGACCATGCTAACCAAAGGTAGATGTGTCCACTCCACAACTCAATTACATAAAATGTACTGTGAGCAACACTTACCCAGTACCTTCACTACCATTGATTGTGTTGATGAAAGTTGTAAGCTTTTCTGTATTGTCACCCTTTAATACAAAAGAACAATGTTATGATAACTTATGAATACGAATCAGAGCTGAAAAACAAAAGAGTCGAGTTTGATCATTGGAAACTGAGAAAAAAGGGAGTGCAGAAAACAGGAAAAGACAAGCTACCAAAGGAAATGTATTAGAAAGATACCAACCATGCTCGGTATCATTTAAGAAGATCGTAAGAGACAGCAAAGGGAGCCCTAAAAAGCTGCAGTAAATGACGACATCAGAAGAAAGAATGCTTGGTCTGCTCTCAATCATCTTACACAAAAATTGTGATCATTTTGAAAATGACAAACTTATTCTGCCGGTGCCTTTCAATCATAAGGTCCCCGGTTCGAGTCGTCCAGTTACAGAGTTGTTGACAATTGACAATTCATAATCATGGACGTTAAATATGAATCTAAGAGACTGACTTCGGTCAGCTTGCGGCTTTGATCAGCCAATGAGGCTTCTTTGCGAGTTCCTGCTTGCAGGAGGATCTAAAATACATACATACATACATACTGCTGTGAAGTGTGAAAACCATAACATTACTCGTATGCAATTCTTGCTCAGCTTCATCTACTCAAAACACCTAAAAGTCATGATTCAGAGAGGTCATATTTACTGGCCTCCTCACATATGCTAGAAATTCAAATAATGGTCACTTTTATATATATTCAAATTCAAACAATAACTTTACTGCCAAACTCAAAAGCATCCCTGTACAAAGCATCTTGTTGTCACTTTATTTATTACACTCCTCAATTTCTGTGAATGATTTACAGGGTCCAAAAACTCATACGGAGATCTTCTGAGAACTGTTAGCGCTATATGCACACTAAACCTGGGGGTGGTTATGATGACCTTCAAGCCCCACTTAGGGAAGTTTGGGCAAAATGGCAAACAATAATACCTCAACTGTTAAATATTAGGTTGCCTCCAAACATCACATAATTCATATTAGTGTTAAAAATACACTGGGCGACGGGTGATTCGCCCCGGGCCGCTATTTTGTCAAAACAGCCCTCTGAAAAACATTGCGAGGACGAAACACTTGAACTGTGAGCAAAATCGATCCTGGTATTATGTCAATAAGATACGTCATTACTAACTTCAGTTACAGAATCAAACAAGTCAGTAATTATTTTTGGATTATTCCTGCTTGAATACAACATGTTTAGTCTCGAACATGTTGATGTTTTCGATACACGGGTTCTGCGAAAATGTGTTCACCTTCTTTTCATGATGGTCTACAGTATGTTATGTTAGCATTATATGTCCATACAATTGATCATATTTAGCCTTGGCTCTCAGCCTGTAATGCATGTAATGATTGCTTTTACATATAAAAGATGTTAAACATTTAACTCATAAAATTGCCCACTAAAATGTCACAATAGCCTCTAAAAGTATATTTTTAGTTTTTACCCTGATTCAAATATATATATAATATGTCTTTTCCCTCTACACAACTTTGGTTTCAAATCAAACATAATCCTATAAAATGAACTTTCATAATTGAAAGATAATTTTGATGTACTTACATCTTGTCCAAAGTTGATGAGATCCACGTTCACCTTTTCTTTCTTCAACTTCTTAGCCAATTTTACAAGCTGCAGATTAGAGATCATTGAAATAACTAGTTGATTTATGCATCTAGGGGAGCACCACCTCAAATTAAGTGCACTTAACAGTAACATTCTTTGAAATAACTGATGTTTGTGAAGAAAAATTTTCTTCACTTCACTGCATACACAATTTATCTCAAATGACACAAAATAATAAATTTCTGAGATTATTGTTCCATGTAACATTACAAAGTAGAATTGTCTCCTCACACAGAAGACAATTTGAATAAATCTAAGCCTGTGACATAACTAAGAAAACAGGGAGAATCATATGACAAACCAACAAAACGATATCATTATGCCAAAATTGATTCTTGCTACCATGCAATATTTCTTTCATCTTACCTCTTTTTCTTCATTTTCAATTGGACTTCCAACAAAGGCTACGATTCTCATCCGATGGTTTTTACCCTGCCTGTGTTTGAGAGCAAGCTAAACACAAACAAAAACAAGGTAGGTGAATTTAAGCAATGAAAAAATATTTCAAATTTGCTGGTTCATGTTAGAAGCATGATAATTATAAAGCCCAAAAAAATGTGGTATAGGTGTAATAAGTCTGAGCAGTCGTGGTCAACCTTTGTCACATTTTATTTGGATTTTAAAAATTTACGATTGATAAGACTCACCCTCCCCCCTTCTCCCCAAAAATCATGGGGCAGTAGAATAACAAGTGGGTGAAAATAATGATAAATAATGATAGTATGGTCACTGAGAAAGGGAAGTGGTCTAAAAACAACAAGAGCAAGAGTGCAATTGTTCTGAGAAGACAGGGAAGCATGGAATGAAGGAAATAATTGACAATCATGAAGCCCAGAAAGAAAGAAGAATGAAAGAAAGAGAGAAAGAGAAGGGAGGGGACAGGGCAGGGATAAGATTTCTCTCTCTGCCTACAATCATAGGACTCCTGTTAATTATAAATAATTGCATCTTTGATAGTGACTTCCACCTTTTTGCACTGGTTATATTGGACTGGCTATATTGCACTGGTTATGTTACTGGTTATTTGGTTATATTACTGGTTATTTTGCACTGGTTATATATGTTATAGTGCATATACTTACATGAGCTACTTTGATACCGGTCAGAAAGTTTAATGAACCCTCAGGATGACATTGGTGTAGGTTTGCCAGAATTATCTCCACTTCTGATGTCATTGTAACCAGAACCTTGACACTATTATTAAAGATAAAACCAAAAGTACCGCTGTCAAATCTTTCAATCTAATCATGATTTTAGTCAAAAGCAACAGGCTACAAATAAATATGCAATACATTTTTAAATTTTGGATACATACTTTACAACTATATCTCAGAAACATTTATTCACAGAATCAAGTCCATTGTAAACTCCTTTTGTATGCCTAACTTACTGTTGGATAATAACGTTGGGATAACTCGAGAAAATTTGCAAACTGAAAACATCAGGGTTGTTCTTATGACATATGACAGTATAGAATACATATTTTCAGACTGCATTTAGTCAAACTTCAGGTTTTTTTGCTAATCAATTAGCAATGGAATGTTCCAATATACTGTACATAAGACTTATGAGAACTTGTGTAATTTTGTCAGGCCACAAAATTATTGCAATCGTAAGTTAACTCACTGACTTGGTAAGCTGATTCTACATATATCGAATCTCCAATTCAGTTTTTGAAAAAAAAACATACTTGAGATACTTACTGTGGTGACATAGCGATGAGACCAACATTATTTTCTGGATTTGACTTAGTTTTGGAAAGGCAAACTAAATTCACAGCATCCTGCTGTGCTTGGATTCTGGTAGGTACAAAATCTCCATTTCTCATGTACTCACTGGTATCCGCACTGGTGGAGAAAAAGTAAAATGAAATCAAACCTTTTTGATCCAACTGAAGAAAAAAAGCTAATTTACCTCATCATCAGTAACATTTTCCCTTGTTTCATACATTAGATCATGTTGCTGTCTGGTTACAGTTTACTTGTGTACCGTGTGAATTGTGATTAGACTAAATCAAATTTTAATTTTATCGGTTCAGAATATGTAGTTGAATCACTCAGTGTGATGGGTATGTATTTATTTAGTTACTCAGTGTTATTGGTAGTTATTGGCATAACTCAGTTTTATGGGTTTTTATGGCACAAGAGAGAAATAAGGTGTGCCCATTGAAGTTACTAGTGTAACAACTAGATGCTATATTCCTTCTGGGCGATACTGTATATCATATGGCTTACCAGTCGTTTTGACTGCAGGACGTTTTGGTCTTAAAAAAGTGGGGACGTTTTGCAGTTGTCACTCATGGTAAGAAAACCAACTGCAAGGACACATGTTCTTTTGACATTAAGACAATAAGAATTAAGAGGGCATAAACACTGTTGAGATGTGTGTGCCTAACTTCCCCTAAGTTTAGTAAGCAAATACTAGTACTAGCATGGACATGGACAATTCCGGACACCTAAGCCTTAAAACACCCCAAAACTATATCTTCTGGTATAAATCACCTGAAAATATACTTGATATGGTGGGAGAAGTGTGTTATATTACGATACACGGCCAAACTTTCTTTCCTGCAAACTGTTTTCACGTTGTATTCCAAGATTCTTGTGATTGTGGAACTGGTATTTCTTTGCTAGAGTATTGCTAATTTTCGGACACACAGTCCCACAGTGTGGCGCTGGTGATTAAATTGGTGGCGCAGTTGCTCTTTCAGTAATTATCACAGACTTCATAGATCTCCGTCGTTTTATTGACAAATATGTAAGTATTTACTTGCACTATCATTTCGTACTTTTTGGTGAAATTTGGCTCTTCCTGTAGGTTGTCATGGTGAAATCGTGCATTTCTTAGGGGTGTCCGAAATTGGCAGTGTTCCGAAATTAGCAATACTGACTATACTAAATACTAGGACTACTTTGTCACGCTTGCGATTCACGTTCGGTAACTAATAGGCCGAAAACGTGAAAAACCTAAGCATTACATTTCGTACGATACTAGCCTATTAACAATGATGTTAGTGTTACTGTGTTAGACTTAGCTGCTACCAGTACAGTATAGAGACCCTACTTCTATACGGTCTCTAGTACAGTAGTACCACTCTTCGCGTATATACGAGAAATGCAAAATCACTGCTCTCGCATGTATACTTTAGTACTAGTAGCAGTAGTACTACTATTAGCCTAACGTATCGGCCTAATTGGGAATGTATTTCTGATACAAAGTGTAATTTTGTTGGAGATGGCACATGATTCTAAGCAATGCACTAACAGTTCTTACCACACGATTGTACTTTCGAGAACCATTTCTCTTCTAAAAGCGACTGCAGAACTTGATTTTCGGGCCGGTGAGAGATCGTGTACTCAATGAGTTTGGCAAAAGCTGAACATATAATAACATCTAACAGATCATTTGATTGGACAATAAGCTGGTTATCTGTCTCCTGCCTCCAATCAAAATCCGTTATGCAAAACAGAGGCGGAGTTCGATTAAAGGTAGCATGAACTTAATAATAACAACAAAGGCTGACATGAAAATGGACTTGAAATGAGTATCTTTCCCGAAGTCCACACAACTGAGTTAGGCTAGGCCTTTTTGTGCTTACTGTTACTTCTTACTATCACTAATACTAATAACGACGGCATGAAGTATTGTTACTGTTAGTGTTAGACTTTCACAATATACTGTGTGTCTGGCATTAGGTCTACGTTAATATTGGTGTTTGGCCCTAAATCACAAGTCAAACTTTGTATATTCTGCATCAGCAATTAAGCCCAACCAGCAAGTAGTCCCAACGTTGACGACAGCGAAGTTCCTACTGCTAGTCAGGGTCCTTGGGGTCTGCCTGGACGAAGCGTTAGTATTCACATTTATTACTAATACTACCAACCTAATCGAGTGTGATTCCCTAAGTTACGTTAAGTTAGACTGACTTAGAGCTAAAACCTACATAAACATAATTAATTTTAGGCCCTGCCAGGCTAAGTTATAACTAGTTTCATTGCATGTCCAACTTTACCAATTGATATTCAAGGTACTGCACACATCACATTTACACTAACACAATTTGATCATGAAATACATGAGTCTGCTAACCAGTGAGAGTAATGAAAAAATCTTAATATTATTACACAGGTAGGCCCAGGCCTATAATTTATCTGGTAATGGTATCGCATAGCAAAGTGAAGAAGCCAAAATGGACAAACTGTTACACAAATGGAAAGGTCTAGCCTCCAGGCTCTAGGCTATAGCAGTTTGTTATGCACTGCAGCATAATTCTTTTTCAGGCTTTTTGAGAATCAAAACTCATAAATAATAGTGCTCATTAAGCCATTAGACCTAATTTGAGAACAATGCATAGACTAGCCTACCTACTACTATACAAAAACAGGGAGCCGTGGCATATTCCACCATCGGTACATTCCACCATAGAAAATGTGCTCTTTCCGCCATATAGTGCCATTCCGCCATGTTACTCCGATGGCGGAAAGAGCACATTATTGTGGGTGCTTTGTAGGCCTATATGTACTGTATATTGCTGCGCTTCACACTACTGTACCTAGGCCCGCAAAATCCACAAAATTGTTCATTTAAGTCAACAATCAGAATTGGTCTTTTTAATATACAATCAACCTAAATTAATTTGATTTATTAACCAACCATAATATATATATTTGAAGACAGTGTACCTATCCTTCCACGCAAATCAAAAAAAGTTTCACTGATACATTCCTGTGTAAAATCCATTCCTAAAATGTACCTTTCTGCCAAAGGTTTCAAGCCTTTCCATCATGGCGGAAAGGATCGAAATCTATGGCAGAATGGTATGGCGGTATGTACCTATGGCGGAATGGCACTTAATCCACTTAAACAGCATTATATATAGTTATTAGCATTTAAAAGACGGATTATTATTTTCAAATTAATAAAACTGCATTGTATTTGAAAAATGTATGTACCATAACATGTAAGATGCACCTAATTCAGGTCACAGCACTAATGTCAATCACAACATCATCAGGCTAATACAAGAAATACTTCAACCATGGGTCTTATTCACAGCCTTAAATGCTTAGATGTTAACGTATATCTTGGCAGTATATAGGCTATCCTGGGGACAAACTAAAACCAATGACAGCGAATGACCGAATGACAATTGACTTTGTACAGGGTATTATCATTCGCGAATGACAGCGAATGACAGCGAATGACAACGAATGACAACGAAGGACAGTGGTGAGAAGAGATAGAATGATTAACGGAGTAGAGTAAATGCGGTTATTGGTTTTCTGCGCAAAAGTGATTTGAGGAAAATCGCATGTTACGTGGTTGCAGGGTTTTGGTGTAACTTACGGACGGATAGAAACCACGGTGAAAGTTTTTGTGTGAGAATGCGCTTGACATTTCCCTCTGTAGATTTATATAGAAAGATAACTTATGTCGTTTCAAGATTATAGTATTGTTGTTTCTAACAATTAATATCGGAAAAATGAAGTTAAATTACTTTTTAAAATCAGACTTACAATTTCTCTTACTATAAGGTGCGTTTGTATCTTGTCCGTACTTTACTAGATCTGTAAGCCACGCACTTCGCGTCCACTCGGTTTGCGTGGCTTTAATATACCCACAAAGTCTGAACTGTGATATCCGGTTGAAGCAAATGTCTGTGCTGTCATTACTGTCATTCGTTTTAGTCAACGCAGTTTTATAGTGTGTACAACATATTGTCATTCGTTATGTGTAATGCAATTGTCATTCGTTTTAGTAACACCCCTATCCTGAAGCCAGGGCAGCCGATTGAAGGGGGGAGGGGGTGGGCTATGTAAAGGGAGAGAATGACCACTTGGCAATATTTTGTTTGATTGAGAGTGTCTGTATGCAAAATGCTGGCATTTCTTTTAATTTTTTCAAGCAGATCAATCCAACTTTATTGCTTTTCACTATCAGGATTACGAAGTCTAGATGGTTCTTTTGTTTTCATTGTCTCAAAACATTTGTATTGTTTTCATGTCATAGTGATAAGATTGATTAAAATCTTTTTTCCTCCCCTTTTCAATACAGCAATGCATGATGATCAAAGCGGACGGTACAGATGATTCTGTAACCGTGCCCTCTTACAGTAAACTCAGCAAAACTATTTGCGAAGGTTTCTTTGATTGGAGTAGAGGGCAGCAGATAGGATCATCCAAGGTTCCCCTTTATCATGGATGTTATTCCAGGACACAGAAAATCTATCATAGAAGAAGGCTGATCAATAACTTACAAAGCCAGTTATATCTTCATATGACAAAAGCTTCTTCTTCTTTTGTGGGCTATGGTGCAGTTTTTAATCTAGAATTTTCACCAACTGGGTAAGTAGGCTTTCCTCTGTCTGCTCTCCCTTCTACTTCCCCTCCCCCATTTCCCCTCCCCCATTTCCCCTCCCCCAATTCCTCCTCTCCCTTTTCCCCTCCCATCCGTCTTTCATATTTTAGGAGAAAAAAGAACACTTCACTTGAATTTAGTAATCATATAAACTTATGTGTCTAAACTAGTGAATCAGTGGACTAAACATCTAGGCTAATTTTTTATTCCTTGCCAAAGGCAAAAGGAATCTATGTGATGGTGATGGTGTGTATGTATGTGATGCTGCTTGTGAACACGATATCTCAAGAAGAGGGATCTCATACTTGGCAATTGGATGCCACATACAGAGAAAAAGAACCCTACTGTATTTAGTAGAGCTCAAACTATGAAAACCTTGTAAATAAGATATCTCAAGAAGGAAAACAGTAATGTAATCTCATACTTGGTGTGTGGGTGCCCCATATTGAGTACAAGGAATGTATTGTTTTGGAAGAGGTCAAAGGTCATTTGGGGTCACCAGAGGTCAAACTGAAAACCTTGTAAACACAATATCTCAAGAAGGAAACAGTTATTAATGTAATCTCATACTTGCTGTATTAGTGCCCAAATTGAGTACAAGAACTCTACTGGAAGAGGTTAAAGGTCATTTGGGGTCACCAGAGGTCAAATGGTGAAAACCTTGTAAACCTTGTATATCAAGCAGGAATACATGTGTCTGGATCTTATATCTGGCATACATGTTATGCCCATAATTGAATGCCAGCAGCTGATTTATGTCCATGTTGACATGACATCAATCTGTTAGATGATTACATTATTAATAAAGACCTGTGGTGAGGTCAAACTGTGAAAGCCTTATCAACGTGATATCTCAGAGGTCAAACTTTGATGACTCATACTGTGATTCATGTTTCACAAAAGTGTTAGTCAATCCCCATGGATCTTAAACATTCTATATCTAAGTGTAAGAACAGCAACTTCACGATGAAAACTTGTCAATTTGAAACCACATTACTTAAAAAATATTCTCCTATGGGCAAGGAATCACTTAGACTTTTGGCTTTCTAGTTGTGAAAGAAAATTAAGGTCGTTTGTAAAAGAAGTAATCACCAAGTTTTCTTTGTCTTTTCTCACGTTTCCTCACATAGCAAAATACTTGTGGCAGCATGTGAAGGGAATGCCATGAAGTTTTATGACCCATTAGCACTCAGCCAGATTCAAGTTGTTCCAAAGGCCCACACAGACTGTGTGAACTGCATAAGGTAATCAATGGTAATAGATTAATCAATGTGTGTAGTGTGGTGATATTCATCATGTACTATTTGACTTAAGTTCACCCATTTATTATCATAGTTTGGCATTCTGAAGATCTTGAAGAAATTGTTGATTCCCTTTTGCAGACAGAAGGAATCAATCTGCTGACAATGGTATATACATAGTACATGTGTATTTATACCTAGTAATTTGTGTGTAATGATGAGACCTAAGCATGTAAATACTTCTAAATGAGTAGCTTCGTTGAACATCGTATTTCTCTCCATTTCTTGTACACTTCCAGTATGGCAATTAATTTTTGTGGTGTTGTTTATTTTAGTGCAACTTCCTCACGGTTATGTTAACATATATCTTCAGTTCATTGTCACTTATTTTTATTATGCCATCATGGTAGTTAAACAACACCTCTAGGCTTTGGCGAACACAACTTGTATGAATAGTGACCTTGATAAGAGTTTGCCTGACATGTCATGTCATTTCCAAATGACGTTGGTGAAATCACTTCTTCATATGATTTAATTTCTTTATTGATTACAGTAACAGCAACATCTTCTGAAAATGGGTTTTTTTTTTTTTTCAAGTAGTATTGATACTGTTACATTATAAATTGCCAAAATGGCAGTGGATTTCATGGCTGTGTACATTTCATATCTTGCAAGATTTGTTTTTATGGATTAAGGTTAGGGGTCTCAAGACTGGCGGAATCGAATGGGGGTCAGAGTTTGACTTTAACAGTTTTTACTAATCTGAAGCAGATGTTTGTGTTGAAGTTTTCATATATTACTTTTCTGAGCTGCTTACAGTTTTTTAGCCCTCAAGTATTGCATAACATATCTGGCCAAATTATTGAGTTAATTTGTTTGTTATGTATTTCCTTTAAGATTTTTAGATGACAGAACCTTCGCCACAGGATCTGATGACTGTACTGTTGCATTATGGGATTTCAGGAACTTAAAGCAGAAGGTCACACAGCTGAAAGGACATAGGAACTGGGTGAAAAGCATAGAATACAGTCCAGCTACTGGTCAACTGATTACCTCAGGTTTTGATGGCAAAGTTTATGCCTGGGACATAAATAGGTATATAAT
>JAIPMN010001024.1:39284-66104 GCA_020650975.1 Apostichopus californicus | reverse complement strand
GAGGGGAGGGGAGGGGAGGAGGAGGAGGAGGGCAAGGAAAAACTGCTCTTTCTTGTACTCTATATGTAGACACAAAAAATTGAGAGGTGGTCAGCTGCACAGCCTGCAATAGCGGTACTAACATCTGAAAAAATAACAACATCCGTATGTTGAAATAAGGGAGGGAAGAAGACATTTGCATGCTCCATTTTTGTCAACCGAATCAAAACAAAGTATTGAGCACATGTACAGGTCTGAGCAAATGCTTAACTGTGAAACAGTAATAAATTTGTAATAACGAAAAAACCAGGAAGCTGGCAGGCTTAGTGATTTCTTGCCTTATGAGTTTACACTGTGTATGGTATCACCTGATTGATAGAGCAAATGAGGATATGTGTCCTGAAGTCAAGTACCAGAACATCATAACAGATAACTTGGTCATTGCAAATGTATTACCCTGCTGGATATTAATAACAGATATAACTGTCATTATTAGTGAAAATGGAGACCCTCTCAGCCACTTAAAAGAGGAATTGGTCAAATCCTATGACAGTTTGTGACACAGAAAAGCCATTCCATCATAGAAATAATTGCATTTGCAAAACTTATAAGGTTTCCAGACTTTGACCTCTGTTGAATTCAAATGACTTTCCATCAGCAATAATTGGACAATATTTGGGCAATATTTGGACAATATCTGTCACTAAATGTACTCCTTGTAATAACAAGCAATAATGGGGCAACTGTACTTGATTAAAGGTCAAGTGTTTTGTGTCAAGTTAAATCCCTGAGGTCGTTAATAACCAGAGGTCAGAGCAGTTTAAGATATTGCCCAGTAATTCTGATTAAATTTAGATATACCTTAAAAACAGCATCTTAAACCTTTTCCAATGAAGTATGGCGAGAGTATGGATGTATACCAAGATAGTGAGAGCAATGAAATATTACCCTGACAGAGTGGAAACTTTCAGGAATTACTAATTAGGTTCTTAAAAATACAAATCATTCTCAATTTCATAACAACAATATCAATTAAGATCGGACCAATTATGTGCTTTTTTTTACACCATGTCATTAAACAAAATGTCATGCTGAAACCCAATGCTTATTACTGACCACATCCCTAACTAGGAAGAAAGGTTTTCAGGCATTGGATTCTGCTAACCTTAAACAACCCATTGACTTGAAAGAAATTAGAAGTCTCAACTTGAAAACAAAAATATCCAGCTGCAGTACTTTTAATGTTTTAACAGGTCTCCTCCCTTGCTGACTTCAAATGAACTTTGACCTTCACAAAGAATTACTGAGCTCTTGTACTCATTATACGAAAGTATATATGCCAATATGACATTTGATGAAACTTATGATGTCATGTTTCAAATTTCCAGAGTGTAACCTCTGCTGAACCCAAATGACCTGTACCAACCACCAAAAACAATAGGGTACTTGTACTCACTTTTAAGACGCCATAGCGATAACTACTGTACCAGCTGGTGCAGTGTTCTATCTGGATATATCATATTTACATAGTGTTCAAGTTGTGACACCTGGTGACCTTAAATGAACTCTGACCTATGTCAAATAGTGTACAAACTATATATGAGCTCATTTAATTTTCTGGTTCTAGAGATAGAGCACCTTTGATATATTTACATTTTGCCCTCAGCTGACCCCAAATGACCCCACCACAAAGAATAGGGTTCGCTGAACTAACTACAGGGAATCCACATGCCAAATATATGAACTGCACAGGCAACAGTCCTTCAGATATCATGTTTACAAGGTTTTCCTGTGACCTCAAATGATCTTTGAAATTCATGGAAAAAATACAGTCTATTCACCAACAGCAAGCTACACACCATTTTGACCTCAAATGACCTTTGACAAATATGAAAAACAATCCCAAACCAGTTCTACCTTAGGGGAACCTACATCCCAAATAAACCCCAGTTACCCTTTTGAAGTAAGAGCACTTACGAGCAAGTACGTGTCACACACACACGCACGCCCATACACACACCATCACCATCGCACAGATTCCTGAACTGCCTTTGGCAAGGAATCAAAACAGAATTTGCTGTACCCAAAGTCCCTACAGAACTTCATAATGTTACAAGTACACACACAGCAATAAACAACAACAACAACAGGTTGTGTGTCAATTTAAGAAAGAAAGAAAGAAAAAACGTCAAAAAGTATTTGACCTGTGTCTTCCTCATCTGTTCCGACAAAACGTCTGAGGAACAGAGGAAACAATTTGTTCAAATTGCACTCCCAACAAGTTCAAAGATAATTGCCTAATTGCCATACCATCTTGCGTCAAGTGCTGAAGGGGAAGTGCAACTACCTGCAGTACCTGATCAGTGCAGGATAAAGTTTAACCTACAAAACTCAAACAAGAAGAAAAGGAAGACTGGGACTAGATGACGCCATCTTGAGTGTTACTGTACCAGCAGCTATCTTTACCATGAAGTGTTTCAAGTTGTTTATAGGATAGATTATTGATTGGGCGTTAAAGTACATCACACCCAAAACTTCTTAAATGTCCTTAAAATGGCAAGAAAATAAAGAAAAAAGGAAAGAAATAAAAAGCTAGATACAGGTAACAGAAGGAGAGAGGTAAATAAGTATGCAACTCTATTTGAACTACAGTCAACACACAAGTTCTATGTAGCTGGAAGAAAACTCATATGAAATACGTGCATTGGAACACTGCTTCTGCTCAAAAAAAAAAACATCCAAGTGATTCATCTACTTCTTTATTAACCTAGAAAAATTCTCTACCTTTCCCATCCCCACTCCACAACTCCCATACCCTATCCCACCACAACCATACCCCTTTCCCACCACAACCATACCCCTATCCCACCACAACCATACCCCTATCCCACCACAACCATACCCCTATCCCACTACAACCATACCCCTACCCTAGCACAACCATATCCCTCTGCACCCTCTCTCTGAGTTGAGTTTGTGACCTCAATTTACATTTTGCCCAATCAGTCAAAAGAGAACAGAAAGTTGTTCAATATATTGAAGCATGATCCCCAACACCTAACGAGCGACGATACTTACCTGTCTCCGTCTTACCGATGTATACACAAAACTTGTCATATTGAAGCATAATTGTTGACATTGCATCTAGCAGTTGTGCTAGCTATGTTATCGCTTGATATAATAGCATTTTGTCTAAACACTAAATCTTACCTGCTGCTGTGAACAGCCCTATTTCATCGACGTCATGAATGGCTGAAAATGAGGTCACGTTCCCAAATTCGTCTCTGACCCAGGTCAATAACTCTTGATCATCTATCGGTAAGTTAGAATTTGTTACAACTTCAAACTGTTGAGACTGGCTCGCAAACTCCAGAGATGAAGACTGGGGTACCTATAGATAGTCAATATTGAAATGAAAAGAAAAATTGTTCATATCAAAACCCCACATGTTTACATCTACAGTGGAGTAGTCCATATTAGGGAATAATTTATCCAGTATTGGGTCATAAAATGCTACTCAAAATTGTCAAATTGCTATGCAAGGTCCAAAGATGTACAGAGCAGGTTTTAACACAGGAAACAGTATTTTATAAGAGACAAACTTTGGAGCCTCAATAAACTCTGACACAAAATTTGAGCACTAAATTAATTATTATCTACGCATTAATATTATATTTGTTGGCCATAAGAAGCAACCTAAACAACACAACAAAGAAACAAACAAACATAAGTACATTATACATTGACATGTATACACCCAAGTGACTTGACAGAGTTAACGATGCAACGGATGATCGATGTGAATATTACCTCATACCCAAATCAATTAATTTCCATCAATTAATGTCCATCTGAAAAACATGATTGTGACTGTGACTGTGACATGGCATATTCCTATTTATTTTGTTTACAAACATAAAACGTACAACACAGCTTGATACATAGCCTAAGCGTGGTTTACAGTAAAGCAAAAACTTTGGCCATTCCGAAATGTACAGTACTTAGATTGTATTGACCTCATATTCATAGGCGTAGGAGGCGGGGGGTTGCAGCCCGCCCCCCCCGAACCAATTTTTTTTGTGAAAATCGGGCAATATGCTGAGAATTTTTCGGGCACCTACTGAAAGAAAAATAATTTGCAATGTGTTTTTCAATGGTTAAACTGATTATTATCATTATTATTGTAATGACTTCCCCAATAATTATAACAAATATGGAAGGGTAATAACACGAAAAATGACTGTATGTATTGGCATGCGATGTCAAAACCGATGCATGCCTATAAGATATGCACATTAACATGTTGAACGCACGCACAAAATTTGGTTATATTTTTCGGGCAAGTCGTTACAGCCCCCCCAAATCAAATTGGGCTTCTACGCCTATGCTCATATTGTTTTGATCTTCACTCTATATACATGTATACATATATATATACTTAAACCGTTGGCTTGCTTGTATTTACAAATGAAGAAGACTAAATCACTCTGAGGAAGATGAATGAGTTTCTCACTCCCACTGATTGTCAGCAAGCCTCCACAGAGAACACTCACTTCATTATACTGTCAGAATTCTCTCTTTACCCTTTTCTTTTCCATTCTTAATTAATCAACATTGCGTGTAAAATAGCTTGAAATGAGTCCATAGTACTTTTCATTATGTCTTGATTAGAGAAGTCAGGGTTAAGGGAAAACAAGGTGGAGGGGAATTAGTAAGCCTTAACAATATTTTGAATCATTTGGACATCAGAATTCTCTCTTGACGCTTTTTTTTCCTTCTTAATTAATCAACATTGCTCTGTATATACTATACATGTGTGAGTAAAATAGCTTGAAATGAGTCCGTAGTACTTTTCATTATGTCTTGATTAGAGAAGTCAGGGTTAAGGGAAAACAAGGTGACGGGGAATTAGTAAGGCTTAACAATGTGTTGAATCATCTGGACACTGTGTCCATGAGGTCACAATATGGTTCATATCTACAATTCAGAGCATTTGGTTTAACATTAATACTTCTCTTCAAAGTGACACAAAGCCAACGATCATCATCTTTGAATTATATCACAGATAGCTTTGTGAAGAACAACTCCCCTAAACAGCAATGGAAAATCTTGTTCTCTTTGGGAATTTAAAATTTTTTAAAAAAGTTTAAAAACTGTCTGGGAAATGTCATTTTGTACAGAGAAGGAGTGTATAGCAAGTGACAAAATATGTTTAAAAAAAAGGATACTCATATATTGCTTCTTGGAAAGAACAGAAAAGGAGCTTCCACGGCCGCAGGTCCAAGATGAATTTCCAAAACTCGTAAGAAACAGGTGAAAATTGTTACGTAAAAGTCCCTAACAAAAACGTGTAGTTTCTTCCTAAGTAGTAGATTCCGAAGTAAGTGTAAGTGGGTGGTACCCAGGGAGCGAGGGCGCAGTGCTAAAACGTTCTAGTGTGTAGTTAGGTAGAAGAGAAAGTGTGAGGGTTGTGTGGGGTTGGTTATTGAGGTTGTGAGGAGACAGATACTGTAACTTGATTGTGAGGAGCAAAGTCAATTCCCCAAACTTCATGTTCGGGTGTGTATATATATCCCACAACTTACTGGTTGGATATTTACTAGTGACAAGCTTACCTGTCTCCCCACAACCTTAGCACTCTTATTCTACCATGACTAGAATGAACTGGTAACCTTTTAATAATAATAACAATAATAATTAACAGTTCTTATATAGCGCAACTTACAATAAAGTCTCGCCGCACTGTACTTAACCCTTGTCATTGGTAACTTGTCACACCTACACACCAAAGTGTGCACAATTCAAACAATCTCTCCTGGGAAACCACAGTGCACCACAGCCATGTGTCCCCCGGGGGACTTCCCATAGGGTGCAGCCACAAACCGGCGCACGCAACTATATTTACAAGTCACCTCTCAAGTCCCCATTTATACACCTGGGTGAAGAGAGGCAATGGAGATAAAGTGCCTTGCCCAAGGACACAACGCAATGATCTTGCCAGAGCTTGAACCTGTAATCCTTAGATCACAAGTCCACTGCCTTAACCACTTGACCACAACGCCCTCGGACACAATGCCCTCCTTTAACACTGTGCGCCCTCTATGAACGGCCCGTCCGGTTGGTACCCGTCCTTCTCATTCTAACATCCAAAGTGCCAGCATTGTGCGTTTTTCATCCAGATTTTTCTTTAACGTAATTCGAGCGAAACTGTGACCTAGTATCTTATATTTATATATTCCCAGAAAAGTTTCTCAATATGTTACGCACACAGGTTGCGTCATTAATACAATGATACATTGTCCGGTACCTGCAGATATATATTAAATAACCACTTCTGATGGCATACAATATATATACAGCCAAAGCAAGCAGCTGCTTCATATATTGCCCAAATTCCGATTCCATGATGCAATGACAATAGTCATATATACAGGTATATTACTACTGTACATGTTTGATACGACTGGTTGTAAACAATTGTAATATATCAAAACATACAACAAGTCACCTCTACTTCTTAGAAAATACTGTATATATAGTACTAGAAGCTGTTGTTAATGTACAAAACGATGTACGAAGGATATAATGAACAAAAGCAACAGTGAGGGAGAGCAAATGCATGAAAATACATTGAAAACAAAAGGATACTTATACAGTGCTTCTTAGTAGTGATGGGAAAAGATATTCCAGGAGATCCAAATCCAATCACAAAAATTGTTAAAAAACGATCAGAACACAAATTTTGCTGATGAAAATGTGTAAGTGGACAGTGCTCAGGCCTCAGGGAGCGAAAGCGCAGAGCTCAAACGTTCCAATGTTCAGGCCTCGACAAATACGGTCGCCATCTCGCCATTGGCGAGTAGAAAGTTGCGACTGGCGAGCAAAAAATTAATTACCCTCGACATTTTGGCGAGTGGCTCATTCGCTCACAGACTTTCCATGATAGGCTTACAATTAACTTGTGAGCAAATCAAGAAAGGCCTATTGGCTTATGTGACACATCACATGTTACAAGTAGGTCCTAAGGAACAAGTAGGTCCTAACGAACAGCTCTGTTCACCAGCTCATAACTAATTTGGTACTAATCGCTCAAACTAAATGATGCACTATAGGCGTAACCAAAATGGAATGCGTAACGACAACTCAAACAGGGGTACCTTGTGTGTACGATAGGTACAAATGAAACAGTTTCACCGTTTTATGTTTCCACATATATCATTTTTTAAACACTTTTGACGAACCACAATTTAAATAGATCGTTTTTGCTGTAAACAACTAACAGTAACACTATACGGGGATATCCTAAGTTAGGCCATACTACCTATATCACACAAACAATTAGCGGGAAAAATGGCGAGTAAACTTAGCGTTTTGGCGAGTAGAATTTTAGACTCGGTCGCCTGTTGGCGAGTAGTTTAAAAAAAATTTGTCGAGGCCTGGTAGTTAGGTAGAAGGGAACATGTGGAGTGGGAGACCGGTAAGAGAGGAGCGAAGTAAATACTGACAGTCTATACAGACTTTGATCGAAATTGCTGAAAATTTCATGAATCTTTGATGAAAACCAAATCCTCATCTGTAGCATTTTGTACCACAAATATTGGAATTTTTTCAAAATTTTGTGATATTTTGTAAATTGCATCAGGCAACAGCAGAAGGGATGATGTCATCAGGGTGCCTCAGCTGAAAATGTCTCTATGTTTCTGTATAATTTGTGAAGCATTTATCAACAGAAGAAAAGAATATTTCTACAAAAAAGATACATTTTGATGAAAGTACATAGACCTTTGGCAGCTAAACAAACATTCCAAATTTCCAAACATATTGTTCAGGTTTCAACTTTCAAGGTTATATCGACAAAAAGATTATAACAGCCTAAGTAAAGGTAGGAGCATTTATCCAGGTGACATCAAATAATCTCTTGCTATGACTCAACTCCCCCCCCCCCCACGAATATTGTAGATGAAGGTTTAGCAAACAAAAGGTATATTTAATCAACCATATATTTAGTTGAGTAAGGGGGCTGCTATTGAGATGGGGTCTTCAACATGCCATGTGGATTATGTTTCTTTCCAATGTAAGTTTCACATTGTTGTAACCAGAAAATCCTTGTAAGGACAAAATTGGTAAGAGAAATCCTAAATTACCTAATTTTAAGTTAATTGTGCAACAAACCTGACTTAGATTAAAGAGCACAACAACAAGTTTATTTTCAAGATGCTAGCCATCTACAGTATTCTATGAAGGCAATGTTTGTTAACATATATGTAAAGTGAAAAGAGACGTATATCAATATCGGCAGTTCAACAGTAACACACATACATCTCTGATTTCATATCCAGTGAATGTGTGTAATTATTATATACTGTGTAAACTGCATAGCATGCAATATTACAAAAGTATTGTCATTGTGATTTTGTGGAAAGGATAACATTAATATATGTACAGTATTACATTAATTATATGTATTACATTAATATATGTATTGAACCATGATATATGTTGACATGATGGATGCATGATCATGCATTCATAAAATGTACTTCACTTCCATAAATGTCCGCAACAAGATGTCATCATCAAAAGTGATTAATAGTATCAATATTTGCAAACTAATAAAGGCATGACTACCATAAATCTAATAACTTCCTCTTCAAGGCCTTAATTGTTCCTGTTACAGACAAAACCACAAATTTTACTTAATACATGAAAACGGGATATTGAATGCAGTCACAAAAGCTGTACACTGAACCGCCATACATGAATAATGACATCAGGCTTTACAATCTTTGTGAGGAAATCAATCAAAAGTATAAATTCTGCGTGGGGTAAAGGACAATTGTAAATCGGGTACAAATTGTAGTTATATGCTCAAGAATCCCTTTGCGTCTACTGTACATCTAGGGACACATCTGGAGTTGTCCTTAATCCTGATTAAACGTTTTTCTCAAATTGAAAAGAGATCTATTGTAATTTGATATTTAAACCTAAAGCTGAGATAGGCCAATATCACATACTGTACATACCTCATGTTTCCTGCTTATAAGTATTTTCAAAGCCCCATTATAAACTAAACCAATCCCTCACTATATAATACATTGTTTTTGGTAGTACTGTATGGCATCTACAGATAATCACACAATCAGGACAAATGTACTTTTTTTCCCCAAAATTTCAAAGTTGTCTTTGTTGGTGTTGTTTTGGTTCAAGAGATGAAAGCAAGCGTCCGATTAATGTTTCCCAACATCAGACGTATCACTAATTACGTTCAAACTTAAACATATTTGATTAACAAAACAGTAAAAGATTTGTCCATGCTGAGATATTTAAGTTGTCTAGTTATAACACTCCTCTACACGGTGCAATATTTTTGTAGGTGGGGTCCCCCCCCCCCCCAGACAGGTCCTTTGCAATCTAAGCCTATTACTACATACAGTACATGTACGATCCCTATGTGAGTACTCTGTGCATAAAGTACTAGTAATGCTTTACGTGCCTAGATCAGCAATGTACAGTTCAGTGAAATTACACAATTTTGGAATATAAATTATTGTGTTTGGGCAAAGACATAATCCAGGTGAGAAAAAAAGAGGGTTTCATTTTCATATCTCCGACATCCTGTATTGAGATAATTAAGGTTAATAAACGTCACGGAGTAATGTTCTAAACGTTTTCAGACTTTGACTTCTGTTGACCTCCAAGGAGAGTTCTAGGATGCTTGAACTCACTCTACCTCTTTAAATATTACCATGTAACAAAAACTAAAGAAATACTTTTAGTTTTACTTGTATATAATATGGAAAGAGTTATTTGATTACAACAGCTGACTCAAGTTGTTGAACTGTTAGTGCCCTCACAAAATGGCAGTACCTGGTACCCATTGCACAGTTTTTCTTTTGTTTTTCTTTCACTTGAGGATATTGTCCCAGAAGGGTATTAAATATGAGCAGGTTTACCTTCACTTCTCAATACCGTTGTCATTAAACTACTGGTTATAATGTACACACTGAGTTTGGAAAAAATTGCTGCTCTCAAGTTGGGGACTTTCATGGTGGAATTTGAGTGTCAAATCTGGACACTGACACCATATATTTGGTCCTGAACCTGGAAAACTAAAAATATCCTCACCTAGGAAAAGTCATACGCAGTTGACCGATCCCTGAATGTGCAGTGCAGTTGGTGTGGTTGCATGGGCAGGTTATCACAAATACCCTGCACTGCTCAAACTATCATTCACTTTTAATTAACTACCACACTTAGTCACAGGCTTCACTTTTTCCTTTCACTCAAAGTACTCTTAACAAATTTAATGAATTCAAGATAATTCATAATAATTAATGGATTTTGACATATTTTGAAGCCAAGAGAGGTAAAGGAACAATTAGCATGCACATTGCAAATAATTCTTGCAAATTGATTCAATTAAACAACAAGAGTTTTGTTTTTCTTCTCTTTTTTCCTCCCTCTATGCAAATATTGTGAGCTAAATATTAAAAAGAAAACCCCAAAAATTTCAGATCAATTGCCGCAATGACATCATTCACTCATACTGTTGCAAAGTGGTCTTATCGTTTTTGACACCTTGCCTTCATTAATATTTGCTCTGCATGTTACACAGCACATGAACAAAATGTAATTTTAGAATGTTAACTTTTAAATTGTAGAATACATGCCACATGCAGCTGTAATGCTTGGTACCTTACATAGCTTTTCCCTATGTAGTGTAGTTTAGGCCTGATTAAATTTTGCGTGTAAATGGTCCCAAAAATATTTGACCCAGACAAAGTGGCTCAAAAATATATTTGCCCCCAAAATTTGAGCCCCAAAATATGTGGGCTCAAATGGTCTCAAAATATTGGGCCTCACAAATTTGGGTACGAAAAATGTGTTCCAAAATGCATTTGAGGTGGAAATAGAATTTGGGCCCACCTGGCACAAAAATGGGCCCTAAAATTTTGTGGGCCCAGATGACCAGCTATTAGCCAGCAACTCTTATACCAAGTTTGGCTATAATCTGACATAAGGTTGCAGAGTTATTTCAATGTGAAGACAACATGAGCCCAAATGGTCCCAAATATAATTGGGCACTACAAATTCGGGCCCAAAGAATGTGTGCCAAAGTGCATTTGAGGTAGAAACTAGAGCAGCAATGCTGCAGTGGCTCAACCCACCATCTGTGAAAGGAAAACCAATTCAGTGGAGGGCTGCCTTTGGTATATATAGTACAATGTTGTATGTATGAACTGTTTAATTAACTATTTACTATGCATGCAAGCTCAATGGCCATTGTGGTAAAGCACTGATAGCTGAACAACACAAGGGAATCAGGTTACACTGACCAGCAAATTCTGCCCCTAAAGTAGTTCTAACAAATTACTCATGGTCACCAAGCTTAGAACACTTTTCTGCTTAGACTGTGATAAACTGGCATCAAATATCAATTGCAGGTGATGGGTGATACATCTTGAACACCACAACTGACACACACATGGGTAAGTAACTATAATTGGCATAGGAAGGATACCTTCCATATTGCAATGGCTTATATGACTTGTGGCTGTTTCGCACCCTGGTGAGCTTTCTCCCTTGAGATAAGCTCACTAGCCATATCTTTTATCCAAATTATCCAAGGAGTGAGAACTCTAAAATGAATGCTAAGACACTGAAAAATGATGAAAATTGCAGACACTTAACACTCCCCTTGATCCAATCATCTATTCATGTACCAGCTGTATTGCCATCCCAATGTGGCACCTTTCGCTGCAGATTTTGCAAGAATCAGCCAGCAATTATAGAAGCAGTAGACTTCATGGAAAAGAGACACATTAGTGGGTTGAGCTAGTCAAATTTAGCCCCAACCGGTATTTTTTGGGCCCAGATGGTCCCAAAATATTAAAGCCTAAATATTGCAGCGATTAATCAACAACTGTATACCAAGTTTGACTGCAATCCGACTGACCGTTGCAAAATTATAGCAATGCAAAGAAAGTGTGGGCCCAATTGGTTGCAAAATATTTGGCCCCACAAATTTGGGCCCAAAGAATGTGTCCCAAAATGCATTTAAGGGTAAAAACTAAAATTTGAGCTGTTGATGAACCACGGCTCACATACAATAATTGGTCAGGGCAGCTTGTAACTCCATAGCCACTAGTTGATCCATGACACAAATCTGTCTAACAATAACAACAGACTTTGATGTAATCATATGTAATCATATGTGGGTGGGTGGTCAAGGGCTGCAATGTATGTACAATGAGTTTGTACTGTTTACTGTACTGTTTATACATAAACCACCAACCAACCTTCCCTGTATTAATTGAGCTAATCATATACACATCGACAAGTAAATCAAAGCTGACACATTTCAAGACGTTGTGTCACCAGGGACAGCCAACAGCATATATACTACCAGTTCCTGCTATTCAATAAGATAATAACATTAAATTTGAAGTGTGTACGGAGAGTTTTACTTTTTATGTCATGTCCTCATTTCTCATACTCATAAGAGCTGGTAACATCCAGACCAATCTAGGATGCAACACCAGGCAAACCCTACACACTAACTACACAGTACCCTCTCAGGACTTTTATAGAAATTCCATCAAACCGACTGTAGTACATATATGTTATATATATATATGCAAACTACCACTCAAGATTGCACTAGAGAATAAACTAGAATATCTTCGAGAGTTCAACCGATGGGACCGCCATTACTAAGGACAGCTTTTAAAACTACACTAATCACTTTATTTGAATACAAAGCAATCTGTATGAAAATTAAAAGTTTTCAATAAATGTATCTACTTTTTTTACCTTCATTCATGAAACTTTGCTGGTCAAGGTAAAAGGTTAAAGTACTGTTCTGGCATCAAGATTATTTAATAGGTACAGTACGCCTACCAATGAGGCTTACCAAGCCGGCTGTATACTTCCTGACTGTATGTGACCCAACTCGATTCAACCTCATTATGTGGATAATGCGGTGGTGTACTTATTCTTACATTATCCAGGCTTAGCAATCGGGAGGTTTGGGTACAATCCCTAGCCTAGTCATAGTAAGGTGGGTTTAGCAATCTACCATTTTCCCATCTGAAATGATTCTATTACTTGATTCCAAATTTGAGATAAAATGTTGAATTGGAAGCCACCTGATGTAAAAGTTGTAATCTATAAGCCCTTGCGGGCTTCTTCCATCCACTTCGTGGTCGCTTAAACGTCATAAAAATAACCACCTGATTATTATGATCAATAGTAAGCCAGTTTTTTGGGTCTCAATGGTTTCAGTCAGGTACTGGAGAAAGTGACAATTCTTGACTACAACTGCCTGTAGTTTTCAACAGACGTATTATGCCGTCAAAGGGAAATGATTGTGTGATATGAAAGAGTGTACGCCACAAACACACACAAAAAAAAGAGTTGTCCACTCGGCCTATGCACTTATTAGTCGTTCGTTTTTGCAAGTCAGTTGTACAAAGTCTATGGTATGGGGTCTTGAAAACTATGAGAAAACTAGATCAGGACAACGGATTGGAATCTTTTCAGTTTCATTCAGTGCTGGAGTTGTGCTGACGGGCTTAAGGAAACCAAAAAGCCAACTGGCTTAAGAGATTCCTTGCAGTTTCTTTCAATAATTTTTCATTTAAAAACTGCAGACATTTAATCAGCAAAGTTCTTGCACACAACTTTTAGAATTATTGCATTTACAAGATTTTCTCAAGAGTCAAGAGTTTCTCATAAATTTGCTTATGACTGATTGAATACGTCTGTGATGCATCCTTTATCGGTAAGTTTGGTGTTTTGGGAAACCTATGTGAAGTGTTTTCCTTCTTTTTTTTTTAATTCCCAAAAGCAATTTGAGATTATTGGAACAGCAAGCACAAATCATCTTTTAGCTCTTGATTTTTATAGGGCAAAATTGAATCACAACTCCCCATGTATCCCTTCCTTCCTATAATCGCCCAATTTTTGACGTCTACCGCAACAGTTGTAGGTCTTATTTTCATATTCAATTCAATTCATATTCCATCATTCAATTTTTAAATAACCAGTGCTATGTCTGAGTGGATACAGGCAAGGCATTTGAAGTAATGAGGCTTAGCAATCGGGAGTTTCCGGGTTCAATACCCGGCCGGGTTATAGTAAGGTGGTAGTTTCATCCAAGAGCAGTCTGAAATGACTTTCTAAAATTGAAAAATATTCCAAAATTTGAGTTCAAGTGTTGAATTGGAAGCCACCTGACGTATAAATTGTAATCCATAAGCCCTTGCGGGTTTCTCCCACATTTGTGGTCGCCTAAGCTCGTAAAAATAACTGCTGATTATCATATTCAGGAATCACACAGATTTTCCTTTATAAGCACTAAAGACTAGGTATTGAAGATAAGAAAGTGTAAATAGTCACCCGAGGCCCAAAAGTGTGTTCTATTGTAGTAGGAGACAGGTTAGAGACATACATTAAACTCAGTATAAACTATCCCTCCACACCAGTATCAATTTGTAGAAATTTACACACCACTTTACATATTGGAATATTTGAATAAGATCAAATATGGCTGTCGTCAGGTACTGTACACACTGGGCCTCAGATTTCTATATAATTTACATGGAAATCTATGTGTTTGAATTCAGAACAGGTGTGTGTATGTACAGGAAATTCCCCGAAATTAACGTTTCCACCCACTCAAGTCTTTGAGTATGAATGAGAAAACATCACCTGAGCAAAGAAAGTATTTGCTATATAATATACATAGTATAAATGAAAATGTCAATGGATTGTGAGCATATCAAAAGGTCAGCCGTACATACATGAATGCAAACAAAGAACAAATTTCAAATGACTCATTTGAGAATTAGGTTCTAACCTTCTAAATTACTTTGATTATAAATTGATTAAATAAAAATTAAAGATATCTCCATGAGAGTGCATGAGAAGGAAACTGCATTTGAATTTTAAGGAAGAACCTAACCCTATTCAACAGACATACAAAATTGAACAATATACCCCATAATTAAGCTACAGTAAACTAAAACTTACTGGTTTGAGTATTAAGGTTTGAGTATTAAGGATTGAGTATTAAGGAATGACACTTACCTGTCTCGACTATACATATGCACTCTAATCTTCCTAGCTTACAACAATATTGAGCATTCTTGAACTGCGGAGGAGGAGGTAATACCAGATGAAACAGAAGTCGATGAAACCAGGCTACAGCAAGCAGACAAGTAAGTGCAGACAAGTAAGACAAGACAAGTAACTGCTGAAAGAACTAAGAACGGAGCAAAATATATCAAAAGCAACTGTAAATAACTTACCACAAATCTGAAGAGAGAAACATCAAAGTTTTCCAACGACAGAAGTTCCACCTCCCAAGTGACGCTAACGTTTGAGTTCAGAACGATTACGAGCGTTCTTGTTTGAGTTCTCCCAGGATCTGGGTCGATATTTAGAAGAATGTTCGCCTGGGAAGACCCGACAAGGGATGATTTATAATTTATGACATGGACCTGTCTTAGCAGTCCCTTATAGTTTGTGACACACCCTCTATCAATGGCTACCTCCTCACGATACGACGCTTGAAGAGACGCTGAATCGTATAACCGATGAATTTTGCACTTTGAGCTGTCAGTAAGCACTACAAGAGAGAGAGAGAGAAAGAGAAATAAATTGAAACATAAAAATATAACAGACCTGTGCTGGATATTCTAAGGATACAGGCAACTTGAGTGATTCATGAAGATACAAGCTGCCAGCAGTATAGTAAGCAAACGCACATGGAGTTAGGATAAATTATAAATAATATTAATCAAGCCGACAATATCAACACAGCTGTTCCGGTAGGTTTAGACTTCAACTTTTAGGGGGTTTATTACAATTTTCCTCGTGTAGCTTTTTGTTTGAGGAAAGTAAACATGATTTTTTTTGTAAATTTGATATTTTGTAACTTATAAAATGCAGCTGGCAACAGCAGAGTGCATGATGTCATATATATCACAGTTAACTTGACCTGAAAATGACATCGCTTTACTTTATAAGATATTTCACACATTTTTTTTTCAGACAGGAAAGTAATATTTCTACAAAACGGTTACATTTTGGTGAAATTCTAACTACATATAGGGAACAACATTGGCAGCTAAGCAAACCTCCAAATATGTATCATATTTCACAAATATATCAACAACAACAAGATTAATAAAAGCCTTAGTTAATAACGCTACTGAGGGTAATTAAAGGTCCGTTCTGCCAATCTAAATAAATTGCATTCAATCAAGCACATTATACTGAGTTGTTTTCCAGATTACAAATGTACATCTAACCTGGCATACATCTGTCAAGTTGTGTTCCACCGAAATATCCTTTCATTGTTTAAATTCCATTATCAGTTTGTTTTCCTTATCTATATATGTTATTTTTATCTATATCTAACTTGGCATGCAACTGATTCTTTAACTACTAATTATATTCACTGATAAATTAGGAATGACTGCTGTAGGCTTGCAAATTTATCTCTCCCAAGCTGATGTACCTTGTATTGTACAGTATGCATTACAATAGTGTTCGTTCATACTGTACTTGGGACACACAACAAGTCAACCAAAACATTTGACATTTTTCGACTGCTGCTAATAATTCCACTGGGGTAAAGTTATCCATCACTTTAAATCCCATAAAGTAATATGATTGTCCCACCAATGTATATTGTGCTTTCTTGTCATATTTTAGTATATATATATACTTATAATCGCCCTTGTGGATTTGCACACTACTATACTACTTGTACTCATACTTATATGCAGTTGTATTCACACGACAAGTCTGTTGTACAAATGTCGTACAAGTTTTGCACAGTTCGCAAAGTGTTTGCTTAGTTCCATCAGTCCTGGTGTGATCGTGATAGACTAAGTTAAACAGCTGTGTCATCCATGCATTATCTATCTTTGCCATTGTTCATAAACATGCACATGTTACCGACATAGGGACCGATTCAACGGGGTGCACCCTAACCCCCTTTTCAACAACAACCATTGAAATATTAAAAGTAGTATATTAGTATACAACTCTACGTTATAAAAGAAATAAGTTGGGCCATTGTCATCGGCTACAATTGACGACTGTACATAAAGCTGCAGTACACTATAACAGCCAGGGTATAGATGTTTTTGCACTCTTAGACTAATAATACAATATTAACCTCTAGCTGCGTTGCCCCAGTTGGTTGAACTTCAACTGACATGTGGAAACTGAAAGATACTTTTTCATTGAGTGCCTGGATGCTTGTAATGTTACTTTCAGGTCCCTATGCTATAATTGCCAGTGTGTTGTACAAGTGATGTTTGTGTGTATGTGTGTGTGTATGTATGTATATACTGTACTCAACAAAGAGCTACCCGAAGACTGCCATTGAGGAGACAAAGGTGCAAACATGCAGTAATACACACACTCGTAAAAACAAATAGCAAACTACACTTGACAGGTTGCTTAGTACTAAGGAAAAAGCCAAATAGGTTGATAGTGACATATATAATTACTGCTAATCCTTGAGAATAATGAGATACATAATGTATGGTATCTAGGTTAAATTACTAACAAGGACACAGTTAGTAAAACAGCACTATCCAAACAACACCTGGATCAGTTCACAAGTACATTGTACAGGTCGTCTGTATTCTACTTACGTACATGTACTTACGGTTGTGATATACATGTACAGTACATCTTTGTTAACCATGGCCTACAAGTATAGTACATCATTTCTAACCATGGCCTTCAAGTACATCATTGTTAATCATGGCCTACATGTAGAGTACATCATTGTTGACCATGGCCCACATGTACAATATATCTTTGTTGACCATGGCCTACATACATGTACAGTACATCTTTGTTAACCATGGCCTACAAGTAGAGTACATCTTTGTTAACCATGGCCTACAAGTAGAGTACTGTGCATCTTTGTTAACCATGGCCTACATGTATAGTACATCTTTGTTAACATGTGGCCTACAAGTATAGTACATCTTTGTTGACCATGGTTTACATGTACAATACATCTTTGTTGACCATGGTCTACAGTTACAACATCTTTGTTAACCATGGCCTCTATTTATTGTTTAAAATTCTTTCTTGGGTATTTTACAAGTCCTGTTCTGGTTTATGGCAATGTGAAGTTATACTGATCGTATTGATCAAGCCCTCAAGGTCATCACTTTATTGCTCCCAATATTTAGCATGTTGCTATGTAAGCTGGCTTCAGGTGTACTAGCTAGCATGAAGGCTCTAAACATCAAGATTTTAACTGGGTAACGACATAATTTCTAGAAACGGTGACTATGCTGCCCTCGCAGACGCGTCTAGATATGCGACACTAGACAGCTAGCTAACCAGCGAAATGACGAGAAAAAGACAGGAGTACGTTTCTGTAAACTGTATTGATTTTCCTCACTCATGTTATCGCGGTAAAACTGAAATAAAAGGATATGATAAACTTGAATAATAATGATGCTTAATACAACACTACGAATGATTTAAAAGAAAGATTATAACGGTGAACTTTGAACTTGCCAAAGGCCAAATGAAGCTCACCACAGTACAATATTTTACACTGAATAATTATAATGTGTGTCAAAAAGGATGAGAGTCGAATAACTGGATTAATTAATTCTCTTAACTTGTCTTATGAAGAAAAACTAATAAAGTTTACTAACGATCAAATAGAGTATCAAATGAGCAAAAAACTATTATGATTAATTAGTAACAACAATTCATCCCAACGGACGGCAATTACTTAAGGTAAGTATTACGCAACTCTGATAAGGACATGAATATGTGAACATAAACAAACTTGAACAGGGGTTAAGGTAAATAAAACCCAAGTATATCTAAATGAATATTAACTTATTCAAGTCACAAGTAAATATATAAATTTATATGGAGTCACCCATATTCAATAAACAACATATTATGTGCAAACCTGCAACCAAGGTAAATGCTTCTTAATTGGAAAACGATTATATTAATTATGTCTAATTAACAATCAATTAACTGACATGTGTCTGCTAGGCAAGGTTGTACAATAAATAACCTAACAAATAAGACAAAGAGAAAAACTTACAGATTATAAATGAGCCAGGTCGAAAACGTTAGCTAATGAAACTGTGTACGGTGTGTAAGGCGGATACAGTGTTGCCTACTACAATGCTGAAAACAGAATGATGTCTATAGTGAAAAACAACACAGGTCTCTGTGAAAAGAAATAAGTGTGAATCTCACATTACCATGAAACCCTCCTCATGTGTGGTCAAGGAGGAAAGTTTATCAACAACTCTTCCATCCTGACTTGCCCCCTGCTGACCTTTCATAACCAGACTGTGCTATGAAGTTACAGTTTGCTAAACTGATCTGACCACAGAGTAGGCAGCAGAGCGAAAGATAAGAAGAGTCACAGGTGGCTTGCTTAATGAAGTATAAACAATAACATGTAGTACAGTGTAAACTGAATCCCTGTGAAAATGAATAAGTACTGAAAACAGGACTACCTGCTCAATAGGCGATAAAATAACATTTACGTGAATGGCAGAACAGTGACAAAACAATTACACATCATGCATTTATGTGCTTATTTTGCTCTCTACCAACTACACTATCTCGTTTTCTTTCATATACAGGGCCTCAAAATTCAAGCTTTTGTACCTAACTGCCATTGGATTTCACTGCTTGTCAGCTAGTAGGCAGAAATAGGCACTTACCCCTAGGTAGAGTAAATTCTGCTATGACATTTAAATACAGTCTGTGTTCAAGTAGACACGGATTGCAAGTTTGGTAAATTGTTAGGCTGTAAAACACAACCTGCTCACTAAATCATAATGCATGACCTGTTACAAATGTGTATGTATCCCTTTATGCAATCTCATTACTGTATGTTGTCTGGGAATCAATAAATGTGCACATGAAGCACATTCCCAGCATGATAATGTGATTTAGCAAACCCTGCTGTAGAACAGGCTACACTAGAAAGTACACGAACCAATGCTATGACAAAGTTCAAGGTTACAACAACAGCCTACTGTAATATTGGGAGCACATGTACAGTATGTATATGTCTCAAGAAAATCACTGGACTGGATGAATTATCAGCAAAGTTTTAAAATTTGAAAAGCTCTGTACATTCAGCTGTGATTAAATAAATAATTCCATGATGAAAATGTGTCCATGCATCAAGAATTTTGGAAGAAATATTATCATTCCCAAAAGCAGTATGATTGTATTTGTGTCCTAGTTTTGATCAGTTGTTATTTTGAGTTAAGACTAAACACCAAACTCAAGGTATGGACAAACAAAGAGTAATACGTGGTTGTCAGAGTGATAACCAGGGAAAAATCTTTAAAGATTTGCCCTGAAATGGCTAACTTTATTATTCCACATATTGTAAGCTACCAGTATTGTAGTGCACTGTATAACTTCAGTGGAGACCAGTTTCTACAGAGAAAGTAAAGTGAATGTGAAGTTTATAACAATCATGTCTAAGTTTGGGAACTTTGCACCAAACTTTACTGGTTACCTTTGGGTAATTTACAAAGCATCTCTGGTCAGCTATCAAAAGTGTTGTCCTGTGGAATGGGAGAGGGGGGGGGGGGGGAGGAGGATAGTACAGTCTGCAAATTCATTTTAGTTTTCTTTCAACCCAGAAGTGGATCAACAAAGGTGCACTGCTACAACCTTACTAACTTTTGTAGAGATTGGAGAGGTGTGAGAAGGAGTGAAGGAAATACGTCTCACAATGTGGTACCAGTAATGAAGGTAGCTCATGTTGATAGGATTTCGCTGTTTAGTTCATGAAACACCAAAAGATGCGCATTCCTTCACAAATTGAGCAGGTGGGCGGTGCCAAAAGAGTGAGGTACCAGTGCTACAACGTTTCCAGTGTGTAATTAGGTAGATGGGAAAGTGCAGATGTGGAGCGGGAGACAGGTAAGAGGGGAGCGAAGGAAATCCTATCCTCAGATATCCTGAAAATTTGATCAAGTAAAAGTTCTACAGAAAACTGTCTAGGAATAATGATAATTTCTATTCAACCTAATTAACAAAGAGGATGGATAGACAGACTGACTGACTGACAAACGAATTGAAGGATTATCCCACACACTGGTATAACAGCTGCACAGCTGCTTTACCTAATTTATGTTGAGCAAGTTCACAGAGTTATTAAAGCAATTGCATTCCATTTTCCGTACATAATTCATTAAAAAGGAGCCAATTTGTGGCGTTCAAAAAAACAACAACAAAATGTAAATATACTTAAACACAGTACAGGAAAGTAGTTTACAAGATAATGAAGTGTTTGACAGGACAGGGGAGGGTAATTGCTTTGCCTCGGTTTGTGTGTGCCTACTCTAGTCTACAGTATATACTAACTGGTGATATCAAAGTCACAGCCCAGTTGAGTTAACTGACTTGGTGCAATAGAACATTTGTTATATGATTGCTTTTTTTTTTAGTTCACAAGATTGTAATATAATTCTTGGTCTGTTGCTATATATCTTCAACCTCTAAACTGTTTCTAAAAATATACTTTCCCTGAATCAAGAATGTATCACAGTAGGGTACATGGCTTTATGGTGGACTTAAAATATAAAAAGAAATAATAATAAACATATGACAGTTAAAGTATACAACTAGAAATCCAACAGATTTATTGCTTCCTTGCCCAGTGGTACTAATAAAGTTGGATATTGTTAACACTACAAAACATCAGATCAGATCAAGGACAGATCACTGGGACACTTGACTTTGGCCTTTCACCTACACCACTAGGGGAAGGTTTCTTGTACTATCACACCGGTACAGTAGTAGTAGCTGGACCTACCCTACATGTACATGTACAAAGTACAGTATAAGTTCATTCAAGCTTGGGGATTATCATGTTCACTAAGTCTTCACAGTCTAGTCATTTGACCTCCATGATGAGAGTAACAATAGGATTCTTACAGTATATTGTGAGTTAAGCACATGGAAGTCTTGAGCCAAGCTTCACTGTTGGAGTTATCATGCCTACAAGGTCTTCAGAGTGCCTTGGCCAGCTTTGCTAAATGCAAATGAACTTTGACCTAGGTACACAAAAACAAACTTGGGTTCTTGCACTTTCAATTTTAATTGGTAACTCTCTTGACCTCAAATGATAATTTAACTGCCAAGAAAAAATAACAGGGTTCTTGTATTCACCAAGGTTGACGATTGGAGTTCAACCATCGGCTAGTCTCTGTATTATATTGTATTCAAAGCAAGGCATGGTGTATAAACACACAGAGCTCATGCTAATTTACTATGTCCAGACAGCATAACACAATTAAAAGTACCTGAGCAATTTCAAAGAAAGAAGGAAAACAATCATGTTTATTTTAATAACATTACTTCAAAAAATGTTTTCAATAAGGCATGTTTCAAAGCAACATTGATTTTTTCCCCACAGGACATAAAAACTTTTACGTCTTTCACAATATGTATTCAAAGTTGCTGGATGTAATTTTTTAAGGGGCTAATTGTGTTTATATTCATCCCGTTCAATCCGAGGTTATCAAAACAAGTTACTAACTGGCTATATCTTTCCACAAATAAAACTGTACATGTGCCAGATGAGCTGACGACAAAGAAAACCTAAGTGACAAATTTTAAACAAAGTTTTCATGGTCAAAGACATTTCTGTTTATATAGCAAGAATTTCATCTTATTAGTACAGTAAGTCAGAAATGGAACTTTTATGAAGTTTTAAATGTAAGCTAGGGAGCCCTAATTTGAGGTTGATGTCATCTACTGTATGTACTATAGAATTTTAGAGGAAATATGTAACTTATATTGCAAGGGGTGTAATGTAATGTTAATACGTTACTAGTTAGTTCATTCTAGGCATGGTAGAAACAAGGGTGCTAAGGTTGTGGGGAGACATGTAAGCGAGGAGCAAAGTAAATTCAAAAAAAACTAAAAGAAAGGAATGAGAATTAGGTGGCTTGTTCGAATATACAGGAGCGACAGGTCCACTAATAAGGGAAGATTTCATGTGGAAAAGTTATCAGACCGTGTCACTGGTAGAGCAAAAGTGCCACATTTGTGAGCAGACAGGTAAGCCAGGACAAAGAGTAAAAACACGCGTTTTCCTTCGGAATGGTAATTCGGAAGGAAGAGAGAGTGCGCGGTGACCTGTGGGAGAGGTCACCGAGGGCGCAATGCTAAAATTATACCAGTGGCGTCTAGGTAGACTAGGAAATGTGCATTAGTGTTGTAGGAGACAGGTAAGAGAGGAGTGAAGTAAATACTATGCTATATAATGTCTATATAAAGTGGTCACTCAATCTCATGATTTTCACCACCCTTCCAATCATTTCCACAAAGTACTTCCAAATACTTCTGGTATGGGATTTAAATATGACCAGTCAATCATGATTTTAACATTTATCACTGTGACGGTCTATCTAGTACGCGATCTTTTACATTTCAACACTGTGGCCCCAGTATCCCACTTTCTGGGACACTTTCATTTAAAATTCTATTAAGCTATGTAAGCAACAAATTTGTCACTAAATCAAATTTAATTTGTTACATCAAAATCTCAACATCATGTGGATGGGACAGTACTACATTATATGTACTGTAATAACATGCACTAAAAGATTACTCCTGGGCATCCTAAATCTTGTTTATCGAGTATTAAGCTACAATACTTTCCAATCATTAAACCCAGATTTATTGGTTGAAATCAAATTGCACTGAAAAACACAAATCATGTTAAGCATTATTATTCCCCTGATACACTTTAACACCCCAGGGATTTATTGTGAAAATGACAAGCCTGTAATAATTCACTTTCTAGTCTCCACTAAAATTCCAAACAATTTTAAAATTGGATTGTCTTTGACAAAATTGAGACGTCAAACCTCATCATACAGAAAGTTTACCTGAAGGTCAATTTCGACCAAAATAACTTTATATCTAGGCACTTGCTATATTTTTTGCTGGTAAGCAGTTCAGCAAATTGAAGTACCATTCAGGGATACCAGTATTATAGCATAGCATAACGCTACCCCAATAAATGGCAAATTGATACAAAGTGCAAAGATGTATAGCAGATGTTTTGGGAACACAGAAACCATAGCATTTCATAAGAGACAAGAGTTCAGAGCCTTCATTAAACTACTACACAAAATTTGGACACATATATTATTCCCTGTAATAAGTCTTCTAATTTAAAGTGATATTGGATCTATTGTATATAAAACCATGAAGCCTAGAAACCATGGAGAAAAAAAGGGGAAAAAATGGGGGGGGGGGATGTTTAGACTTTAAAATGATGTCATCAAGTATTATACTTGTCTTTTGTAGTTTTATATTTGTCTTTTGTAGAGACTCCTGAAATTTAGTGCCCAAATTATAGACACTTGTATGAAAAGAGGAATATCCATTTTTGAGGTACTTCCCATTATATTTTAGCATGTGGCTACCCATATTGAAATTCTTCAATTGATGAACTTCTGGAATTTTTAATATTAAGTTAGGGGTTAACTCTGTGCCCAGTTCATAAGACTAATGAGAACTTGAGGGTAAAATTAGATTACGAATTCAGGGCCAACAGGAAGGGAAACAAATCACAGGGTGAGTCAAATGCACAGGTATACTTTACCTGCAGAATACTAATGAAAAGTGTCACCTGTACCTGTACTCCAGGGTATGGCCGATCAATGTTGAAAGACCGCTTTTAATACATATGGTACACAGGGATGTGCCCACGCTGGGCGGCACTGGGCGGCCCCGCCCAGCACTAAAAATTACCGTCCAGCACTGTCTTAAAAATCGTGAATCCGGCCCAGCACTATTTTCATCTAAAATCCCGACATTCCTAACAATATATTCAACATAAATTGGGCCTAGCCTATGCCAAAATCATACAGACTAATAATGCATCAGTTACGCATGCGAGAAACATTACTTATGGCTCTCAATCGGTCCCTTGAAAAATCTCTTTGAAACAAACTAATAACTTTCACCAGGTACGTAATATATTTCACTAAAAAAAAATTAGAAATGTAAATTGTTAGCAAAACTAGTACTTGTGTATGTGCTTAAAAAGCTACACAAGTGCCAGCATTTGGCATCTGAGCACCTTCAAAAATTTCTCAAAGGGGAGGGGTACACCCCCCTTAGACACCTCTCCCAGGACGGCGATCAGTATACCCGGCACTCAGGAAATCCTGGGCACATCCCTGGGTACATTAGGTTATTAACCTCATACAATCAACACACACAGAAGAGTAAGCTATACACTATAGTTGTCAAGAGACATGTAAGAACAACACCAGGTAAATCTGGTACATGTTCTGTACAAGTCAATAATTGGTCAGATTTTGTCAGTCATATAAAGCAACGACCTTTTACGACCTATTTTATTTATTGATAAAAGCCAACTATTTAATATTACTGTTCTGTACTTGTGTCTGTGAGGATTGCAATATGATTTTGACCTGGACGTGAGTATTATAACAGATTCACACTCAATTTCCTGCTCAATCACTAACCGGTCAGGTGGTTGATTTGGCGAGGCTTTGTCCAATCATCCCAATGTATGGCGGAAGAGGGCACAGTACTTATATGTTTGAACAAGCAAAAGTCCAACCTGGGACAACCTGTTTTACAAACAAAATGTGCACCCACTCAGACTTTCCATTCATTTGTTTTGACAACTAAGTTTATGATTCAGATAAATTCAAGGAACGCCCAACAAACTGATTTACCCCAGGTTACTGCTACCTTTTGTTTTACATTTGTTTCATTAATTTCCTTGTCGGGCTATTTTATTGAGACTTGGAAAATTAGTAAATCAAACCTTGACATGTGAAAGGTCAGATGGTTAGATAACGCAAGTAACCCCAAATGTGTCTAGCTAACATGTTTACAAACAAGTACCACTTACAGTACTATACTGTCTCCAACATAAACACAGTGCTTAAAATTGAGGGTACCAACAGTTTTTTTGCCGTGGTGCCCTTCCTATTTGCCATAATGCCCTCAAAATATTCAAAATTCACTGCGGTGCCCCTTTGAAATATTCCCCTACCTGTAACACTACACTGTTAGAAGTGCTCTTTTAGGTAGTATTTATGCTGTGCCCTTTTTCAATTCTTATTTCAAGGCCTATATATGAAAATCCATGTATACTCCAAAAGAAGAATAATAAGGACCTTCTTCAGCAATACTTAACAGTGGAATGAAAAGCACAAAATGTAACACAATGCTGACGAAGGTCCCAGGGGAACCGAAAAATTCCAATATATTTTCTAAAACAATACTCCAAATTTTTTGTCAATTATGAGTCATATCTTATTCCTCTGCTTCTGTCTAATAATGAACATACATGCACTCCATAACACCTTACCCTACAGTACCTCAACTTGAAGCAACTCATCACTGCATCCAACATGTGACGACACATCTTTTACAGTACTGTATGTAGGTCACACTGCTTCCTCTTTCTGTACATAGGCGTAGGAGACCAATTTGATTTGGGGGGGCTGTAACGACTTGCCCGAACAATATAACCAACATTTTGCGCGTTCAACATCTTAATGTGCATATCATATAGGCATGAATTTGGTTATTACATCGCATGCCAAAAACATACAATCATTTGCAAAGTTATTACCCTTCTATATTGGTTATAATTATTGGGGAAGTCGTTACAATAATAATGATAATAATAATATAAGTTTAACCATTGAAAAACACATTGCAAATTATATTTCTTTTAGTAGGTGCCCGAAAAATTCTCAGCATATTGCCCGAATTTTTTCAAAAATATTT